>JAXGGA010001553.1:0-148067 GCA_038373865.1 Uloborus plumipes | reverse complement strand
CAAAATTGAAGATCTAAATATTAAATAAGAGTCTGAACTAAAACAAGACCTGCATGTCAAACAGTTAAGAATATCCTTTAAAATTTAACAATATGACTTTTATTCATTTATGTAAAAATTCATTTTTCTTATTCTGCATTATTCATTTTACATTATATTTTTTGAGGATTTAATGAATGTTGCCCCATTGTAAAATATTTATATACACAGCACTGTTTTATGGATATATTAATGCTACTATAGGAATATATTTCATTTCATGGCAAAATTTTCTTTCTTGACATCAAACAATGTTTACTTCATAGGGTTTTTAATATATATTTTGAGACTCAAATCTTTAAAACTTTTATTTCTACTTTTATATTTTATTTTCACTTTTATTGTTGGAAATGAAACTTCTTCACAACAAATAAACATTTTAAAATTATTTACTGCTGATGTGTGCTCTCATAAGCATTAAATCTTATCGCTAATATTCATTTATTTTATACAGATACTATATTTTTGTAATATCTATTGTTTATTAAATATTTGTTTGTATACATAATTATGTGTGCTAATTTTGATAATCAAACAGTTACCTCATTGAAAAAAATCAATATTTTAAAACATTACTCTTAAACTTTGGATTCTTTAATAAAGAACTGTCATTTTCTTTAAAGTGGACAAAATGGACATAATGCTATTTTGTCCGGGGCGGTTTTTTCCAGGTTTTTTCCGGCGGTTTTTTCCGCCCCGGACAAAATCAAACAACCCTGCTGCTAAGGGCCCACAGGCCAGGATTTCGGTCACTGATCACCTGGTGGGCCGCAGTTTGAAAAAATTGAACAATAACCTCTTGCCTCTTATACAGTAACAATTAATAGTTGAATTATTAATTATAAAACAGTAGAACAGAAAGACTATAAAACAATTTGCTTACATTTTAATGAGAAAAATGAGGCCGATCAGCCTTCTTTACAAGGGCAGGAATGTCAACATCAATGTTTGTCGTTGCCAGCCGAAGAAGGTCTAACAATGAACTGTCCGAGAGAGAGCTCCTGTGACGATTCTTTATAAAGTTCATGGCCGAAAAAGCACTTTCGCATAAATATGTGCTCCAAAACATGGAAGTTATTTTCAGCCCTAAGTCACGCAGATTTGGAAACTGTTCAGTAGGAAGCAACTTGAAGACCTTGGGCCCCCTCTCTGTTCTTGTTTGAAAGAACGGGTTAACCTGGAGATCACAGAGCTGTAATTGTAGGTTGGCCGGTTGTTCTTCAATGCTTGCTGTGACTGGGTTACTAAACAGAGCCATGTCATTCTTGATGCTTTCAAAATCTGAAAATCTCATGTTGAATTCATTAATAATCGTCTGCAACTCAGGGAAAAATTCAGAAAAACCTAGCTCTTCCTCACACTCTGACGCCAAACGACTGCAGTTGGAGAAGAGAGAAAAGTTATTTTTTTCCCAAAGTTGCATGGAAAATTTGGAGATTGTTTCTAAACCCGTTGATGTGTGCCATTAGGTTAGACACCAGTTGGCCTCTTCTGCTTTCCCTTGTAGTTTTAAGTTCACATCGTTGAGATGGCTAGTAATATCAGTTAGAAATGCCAGGTGACGTGAAAAGTCCATGCTGAAAAGTTCTTGTTCAAGGTTTTCTGATAGAGAAAACTGGTAAAGGAAAAGAGAGATTTCTTTTCTCAACTTGGAAAATCTCTTGAGGCAGTTTACGGCACTAAGCCACCTAACTTGACTGTACATAAGCAAGTCTCCGTATTCTGCTTTAATTTCCTCTAAAAAGTTACGGAACTGTTGATGCATAAGAGCCCTGTTGCCGCCTCTGATCATGTTGATGACTTTCACAACTTTTTTAAGGGTTTCAGTTTGCTTCACCCATTTTCCGCTTAAAGCATGCTGGTGAATGATGCAATGAAGTGCAGGGCATTTCATTCCATTTTCTCTCAAACATCCAATCAATCCTATCTTTGGTCCTACCATTGCCTTTGCACCGTCTGTAGCTAGGAATGAACACTTTTCAAAACCTACGACACTGTTGACCGCTTTCACCACTGCTTCAAATATGTCCCTACCCTTTGTTGTGGAGTGAAGAGAACACATGGTAAGGAGTTCCTCTTTGATCTCAAGAGTCTTCTCTTGCAGTGCAAATGAAAATCAAGAGTTGACTAACTTCCGACTGGTCTCTACTCTCGTCGATACACAAGGAGAAATAGCAGCATTTTTCAACCTCGCAGGACAATTTCTGTTGTATTTGGTCACCCATTGCGGCAACTCTTCATTGGACGGTCTGATGAGAAACTGGAACAGAATCAAAATGCTTAGCCATTTTGCTATCACCAAATGCTTTTGCCATTTCTACTGCACACTTTTTAACAACGACGCCATCAGTGTAAGGTTTTTATGCTTTAGCAAGCTCAAGTGAAATTGCATACGAAGCATGCAAAGCATTGTACTGATCAGATTTTACTTGAGTAAACATCCCAGTTTGTTTTTGCAGTTTTGATTTCAGTTCTGAAACTATTAGAGATCTTGCTTCTCCTTGATATTTACTGTGGCTCCCTTCGTGAAAACTCGCGTAATATCCTTTGACATTATATTCTTTCCACAGCCACAACTTGCATACAAATCAAGCACTGGAGTTTGTCCTTTTTAATCATGATGAAATACTGGGTTTCCCAGCGGTCCTGGAACACTTGATTCTCACTATCTACCTTCTGTTTCTTACTCATCATTGGAAGAAGAAATATTCACAAGCAGCAATAAAATTAGATTTCACACATTCCCAAAAAACTGCAAGCTTATCTGAGAACCTAACATTCGTCGCAACCAGTCAGATCAAGATCATCAATGGAAAGGAGGGGAGAGTTGAGGAGCGCCAGCTCTCAATTTCTTTTTCGTAATCAACAGAGGCAGCAGCGTCAGTGAGGGGAGGGGGCTTTATTTTAACCAATTGCGGGCAGGTTTTGCCTATCTAAAATATTTCTCTCTTCCCTCCCTGTCCCCCGCCAACGCGAGGCAGTACTATTTCGTTCTATTAAGAATTTGTTTGAACACCAGCGTGCAGGGTAGGACTGCTTGACCTTGAACTGTAGATGTTCTGTACCTTTTCTCCCAATACAATGAAAGGAGTGAAAGAGCGATCAAGAGGAATTTTCGGGGACCTCGGCTTGACCAAGAATGGTAGTCTTGGATGCTTCTTGATTCCCTATAATTTCGAAAAAAGAAATATGCTGAATAAGAAGTGGGCGGGCCGCACAATATGTGTTGGCGAGCTGCATAAGGTCCACGGGCCCCCTGTTGGACAGCCCTGGTATAAATGAAAATTAAAAAAAAAATTTTTTACTAACTTGCTTTCCGTATTTGTGTAAAATTTAGTAAACATAATAACAAATTTCAGAGGTGTTGTTAGCAAACGTTGCATAACAATTTTTATGATATTGATCGTTAGTAACTTAAGCTGAACAGGAAATTATTTTACGTTGCACTGACAAATTCTTTCTTTCATTCTGTTTTTAAATTATTATCAGAACTAATAGTTCGTAACTTTGGTCTTATAATACTTTCGTTTTGAATTTAACCTTTTGTAATAGTTAAATGTCTTGCAGGGAAGATTTTGTATCTGATTTTGATCTCATGATGCAAAAGAAAAAAGAAGAAAACTCAAAGAAACGACGTAGGAGAGATGTAGATTTAATCAGCGATAGTGATGATTTAATTGCTGACATAATAAGTCAAATGCGCCAAGCAGCTGAGGTAAGTTTTTGCTGATGAATTTAACAAACTATAAATTTCTCAACTCTTTTTAAGCTATTCTTTTCTTTCTCTTTCTCATACAAATGAATTTTTAAAAATATTATACCTCAACTGCATGAAATAGAAACATGACCACAAGAAGAAGATAATGCTAACAAATGTGACCAACAGTTAATTTCAAGTAAAGATCTTCAGCAATGATTAATAGCAACTTTTGTCCGGGCTTCTTCTTAGTATTTGCTTCAGTAGCTCATTTTACTGTCCTTTCCGGGAAAGCCGCGCCTGGCATTCGCGAACAGTTCCACTTAAAAAAGGGTAGATGAGTTGTGGGTGAAAACTTTCCGAAGTTTTCAATTTAAAACTTGCATTTGCTATATTCTTTTGACATATTCTACTAAACAATGTATTTGAAATTAGTACTCGAAAGAGGAACTTTATCGTGTCAACTGAAGGTATATTGAATTACAACAAACAAAACGACAATTTCTGCATATAGGTGGTATGAGTAATTAGTATAAGCCTATTTATGTGCATAAGTCAGCTAGAAATTTGTTACGGTTTGCATTGAAAATTTTCAAAAAGTTTTGACATGCATTCATACTGTTTTATTTAATCAATGTAACAATTGATTTAGTTTCTTGCATTTTTTCTTTGTAGGAAGACAAATTTTTAAATAAACAAAAGAAAACTGCAACAAAAAAGCTAAAAATTCTTTCTATGGTGATGTCTCAATTGAAAAAACAAGACTTAAAAACTGCATTTTTGGACCAAGGTGTTTTGAATGTTATTGCTGAATGGCTTACTCCGTTGCCAGATCGCAGTTTGCCTCATCTAAATATCCGAGAAGGAATGTTGAAACAGTTAAGTGATGTAAGTATGGGAATCCGGTCTGTGACATCATTCAATTATTTATAATCAAAAGACAACATTATATAAAAGATTTGATTGTTAGCCAGCACTTAAATTTTCTATTTCAGTAGAAGACTATTGCTTGTAATGCACACAGCAAATGTTATGTAATTGTATTTTAATTCACCATCTCTACTTTTTCACACAAGATCATGGGATTGCTATTGAAGTGTTCGGCACAGCTGTGCTAATGTGTACTATTCTGTACCATTGCCTGCCTTTTAGTGCTAGGTCCTATGGTTACCCTAGCAACACTAGCTATATTTCCTCTGAAACTATACCTTGTGTAATGAAAGCTGCCGGATAAAAGAAATATTAATTTCCCACTCTCCGCACTTTTCCCCTTATGGTTGTCATAGTTACGGCCCTGTGTGGACTTTTTTCAAACTTGGCTTTTGTAACAGTGGTTAAATAAAAACGATTAAAATTGCTTTGTACGTGAACTATTATTCAAACAACGTTAATGAAATACTTTTTGAAGTATTTATAAAACGGTTACTCATGATGGCTGGTCTTGCTAAAACAAACTATTTAACACTAGATTTAGTAGATAACGTTTAGAAATACTGTTGGCCTCGCTTAAATGAATACTGTTGGTTCCAATAAGTATTATTCGATAAAGCGGGGTATTTGATTAAGCAGGGAACTTTAACATTGCGGAATATTCGGTTCCGAGATATTTATTCGTATAAGCGGGGTATTCGTTTTTCCGTTACCCGATTTAGCAGGGACGACAGTAACTTATATATGATGGTATAAATAAGAGTGTTAGCCTAATTCGATAAACATAAAATGAATGAAATGCCTCAGCTGCAGTGCATAAAAAAAGAGTGGAGCTGTTTTCTGTAGGGTTTCTGTCATATGGTTTCCTTGGAGACGACGCAAAATTTCTAAACTTGATATACCAATTTTAAAGTAACCAAAGTATAGCATAGTGTGCCGAGAGTGTTACTGGGAGCCAACCTAGTGAGAAAATTTCCTCAAAATTCGGTGTTACCAAAAATATCAGAATGGAACTATTATTTTTAAAAATTTAGTGATGGCTATTCATTTACTCTTCGTATTTGGCATCATAAAGTTTGGCAACAATCGGGAAATTTACCAAACCTCCCAGCCACTGATATCTTGCTTTTTTGAGGGTCACTGTTATATTGTAATCACTTCAAAGAGATGGTGCAAAAGACATCATATTTCTTTCCTTTTAATGTTCACATTAAAATCATGAAAGAATGGTTGTGACTGAGCTACCTGATACAATCGGTTCCCTATGGTAATAAATTTAGATTTGGCGACCAATTTTACATTGAAATTACGGTTCAATTGGTGAATTATATTAAATTTCAAGGGCAATATTGCGGTGTTCGTTGAGAGTTTTCGAAAATCTTGGCACCACAGTTGTGTCAAAAGTTCCATTGAAACTTAAAAATTTCGCTGAAAATAAATAAGCTCGTCACACACACATGAAAAGAAGAAAAGTCTTAAGAGTGAGTTAAACTTTATTTAGTTAACTTCCTTTACATTTATTGCATGGACATCGCCATGCGGGTACTGCTAGTACTTTAATGAATAAAATGAAATTGCTCTAAAATGAACATAAAGTTTATCTGTTAAAATACAAATAATATTTAATACAAAATTTGAGCTTGATATATTTTTTAGAATGATGTAATCATTTCTGCTATCCAAATGTATATTACTTTTATGTCGAAGCATGTTTTTTTGTAGTAACTGTTTCATGCTCACTTGGAGTGTCACTGGTGCTGAAAATTGAATCGATATATTTTCAACAATATGTATCTAAATGGGTCGAGGAAAAAAATAGTTCATTAATATTGATGATTTGTCAAAAAGTGTGTAGTAGTTCAATGTGGGTTCTTTTGTATTCAAGTATTACCAAATGACAAATGTCTTTCATTGCTATGTAATTGGGGTCAATTTTTTTTCTTTTGTTAATTTTTTTTTTCTTTTACAAAAAGATAAACAAAGCAATAAACTTAAATCTAAAAAAAATGTTGAACCTGTACTACTAAAACCCTAAACTAGATTTTTTTGTAACGACTTTAAAAAATTTTATTGTGAAATAAATATGTTGTATGTTAGAAAGTTTTACTTGTTCTACACATATCTTAGAGTTGTTCTGCTTTGTGTACTTTTAAAAAGTTCAGTTCCATATTAAATATTATTTTGATTTAGTTACCGCCGTTTGACCAAAGTTTGCTGAAATCAAGTGGAATTGGTAGAGCCATAATGTATCTTTTTAAACATCCTAAAGAAACAAAAGAAAATAGAGAAAAAGCTGGAAAACTCATCACTGCATGGTCAAGACCAATATTTAATGTTCCTACTAATTATCACTCTCTGACGAAGGAAGAAAGAGAGCAAAGAGATTATGATCATGTGCCTAAAAAACGGAAACTAAAGTAAGTTTGATTGATTCTTTGTTCAACTGGAACTCTTAGTTTTATTTTGCTATGTCACTATTGAAATTCGCTGATGAAGAGTGACATAAGTCCTATTTTTCCCTGTATTTTTGTTATTTAAATAAATTATAGACTGCAAATATGTTTCATGGATTCTGTAGCACTTATCTAAATAAATGCAATCAGTTTATTTTGTATAATTAATACTAATTCCAAAAAAAAAACCTTCATTGGTTTTGATTACTTTTGATAACAAGTTTCGAAAAAAGGGCACTGCGTAAAGTTGCCCCGGTCTTCCCTGTTGTTATGATATGTTTTTTTCTTTCTTTAGAGGGAATGAGTCAGAAGAGGAACCTGAACCAAAAAAGGATATTGACCAAGAGCTAAGTGGTGATCAGAAGTAAGGATATATTTTTACATATTCATTCGTTGCTTAAAAAGTTCTCACTTTTTCAGATGTTAAACTTTTGGTGATGCACCATATGTGGTTGTATTCTGTGTGTCCCTAAATTTCAGTCAATTGGCCGATGCATTTAATTTTATGAAAATATTTTTATTAATGGCAGACCTTTTTATGAATGTTTATCAATATATTTAGTTTGGTACTTTTAAAATTGCAACCATGAATTAAGATGGCACATCTTACTGTATATGCTGAACAAAAAGGAAGAATAAACTGTTAAATGTTAAAACTTTCCAGATGCTAATAAGCTTCCATAGTTTGCACATTTATTTTATGAAGTAAATTTATTTCAAACAGAGCCTTCAATTTATTTCAACAGAGAGGGCAATAGATCTTTGCTCCAGTTAATGCTCGTCAAATATCCATTTGTTTTAAAATGAAATTTATGTGAAGAAATGTCCTTTTAAAAAGGCTATAAGCATCGCAAAAAGATTAGACATTATTATGACCCTATCGAAACATTACAATAAGATACATTTGAAAAAACATTGTCAACATTTCAAATAATAATTGAAGGGCTTGCTGCAAAAAGGAGTAGCTCCATTTTCAATGTCTTCAAAATGTCTACATTAAAGCTTATAGCAGAAAATCGCATTCTAAAAGTCTCAAGTTTTATAAATCCTCTTGTATAACTGTACTGAGAAGTATACTAGAGGATTTTTTAAAATATTAGAACAAAAAAGGTGACCTTTATTTTAAGTTCTAATAGACAGACATTTTGAAGACATTGAAAATGGAGCTACCTCCTTTTTGCAGCAAGCCCTTCAATTAAAGTTACAGACACATGTTTTAGAGCAATTAGGGACCCAGTTTTCATTGCAAAACATTAATTTATGTGTGAAAAGCCATCCAATAAAAGTTGGTGGCTTTTCGCATGCAAGCTCATATTTTTGATTTAAAAAGACATGCTTTGTTGCCTAGAAATATATATCTGTAATTATAATTGCTATTTGTGTTTATTTCTTATTGCATGAAGGTTAGCAGCTCTCTTGTAATGCAAGGAATGTGAATTCAAAAAACCCCTTCCATTGTATGGCCCTCTACATGCCAAGATAATTTTTGCATTGTTTGCATGACACTTTGAGCTGCTTCTGCCATAAAATTTACTCTTCTTTGTGTCCCTTCCTGATTCCACTTTTAGTCATTGAGTGTTTTTATTTATTATTTTGTACCTACTCACTTTTCAGACCTGCCAACTTTTATGCATTAGGCATAAAAATTTACGCTCATTAAAATTATTTAATTTTTAATCACTAGTTCTGACTTTTTACACTGTTCAAAATCCAGTTGCATCCTCTTCTGTAACAGTTGTTCATTTTTGTCTACTATACAATTCTGTAATTCTATTACTTTAATAACATTGTGTTAATTATTATTTGCAAGTCATCCTATATTATTTTATGCTTTGCTGATAACTTGAATGCTCATCTCTTTGCTATACCCATTCGAAAATTTCTGTCCATCTGAGTTAATTCAAGTCAACACCTTTCACAAAATCTGTAGCTTGGTTCTAAAAGGGCCAATGTCAATTTTTTCACATTCTGTGTTATTTACATCAAAAGTTTCCAATTTTGTAAAACTCTAATTCTACAAAGGCCAATGTATATATAATATATAATTAATATACTATATAAAAAATTTCATATGATAAAATAATGTTTCTTTACACTAACAATAAACAGATACCAAAAAATAATAATGGGAATCTTAATATAAGAAAGTTATAGCATTCTAAAAAATCTGAAATATCTTTCATCGCCTTTTTCTCGAAACTAACATTTTTGACTTAGACCCTTTTAGAACCAAGCCACAGAAATTTATTCTTAATGCTTACCAGACTCACCAAATATATAGTTAATGAAAATTTTAATGAAATGAATTTGATGTAATTCTGAAGACATATAGGTTTCCCATAGATTTCTGAAGTCAAAAACTTTTTTATGGGAAAAATTAGCTAAAATAGAAAAAAAAAATGACCAATTCTTTAACTTTAGGGTAAAAGTTATTTTCAGCATTAAGTTTTAACAATCACCTCAGTTACTGTTACTAAATATGCTCACTTCTTTAATGACAGTAGTTCCAAAACTTTTAAAAAAAAGTGATATTTTTCTGCAATTGTCAGGGGTGATTGTGTTCTAGTATTTTACCGGATTTCCGGTATTTTCATGATCGATTCTGGTATTTTCATGTTCGAAAATACCGGAAATAAAATATTTTTAATCATGCTTTTATCTTCAAACCTCCGGAATTTTTTTTGCTTTTTCGAATTTTCGATGATTATACCGATAATTATTAATAATATTCATCGAATAAAAATGTTAAGATGCCATTATAATTGTTTTTTTACTTTAATAAATTATTTTATTTGCATCTTTTTTTTATTTTGATGCCTTCATTTAAAAAAATGCAATTGATTTGCATCGGATATGAAAATCGAATTTTTCTCATTTTTGACGCTTATTACCCTACATTAATTATTATATGTGTATAATTATAAAATTAGGTGTGCTTAAGTAATAGGGGCTTTAGTTAAAAAAAACACCCCCCCCCTCCCCACACACATTTTCTCTTTAAAACTTTCAGGTATTTTTTTACGAACTCACAATCACCCCTGAATTGTAATACCGTATTTTCCTGTATATAATCCGCGGATTATGTGTTAAAAAAGTTCAAAATTTTGAGGTGCGTATTATACGCTGCTGCGGATAATCTGATAAAAAAAATTTCAGCTGAAAAGTTTTAATTGAAGTTTTGAAAGTACGTTTTATTTTATCAAATAATAAACAGATGGCGCTGAAAGCATTATGAAAAGCTCAACGCTCAATCCTCCTGGTCAACACCCTGCTCCTTGCATGTCATCCCCCCCCCCCTGCTCTTAGCGCCGAACTAAGCAGGCGACTCTCATCGCGTTATCGTCCAATTACAGAGAGGAGCAAATAATACGTCACTCGCTTCGCTCCGCTGAAAATGACGAAATAAATAAACCGAGAAGCGAAAGTAATAGTTCTTAGCGCGGTGTCCGAATCTCGCGTGTAATTAGAACCTCCGCTTCAGAAATCAGATTAGTTTGTGACAATCACGCATTTTTAAGCTTGTTTCTTTAACCATAATCTCCTTAAGTTGTAAAAATAATTTCACTTTTAGGAGCGTCGCTTCGTAGAGTGGAGAAATACATTCATTTGAATCAAAAGCGTTGCCCACAAACAGGTTTCTCATCCGTTCTCCGTGACGTCACGATCAAAGAACTTTGAATCATTTTAGTATTCTATTATAGATCGCTTTAAAATCTAAAAAGTTTAATCCTTTATGCAAATAAGAAAAAAAGCTATAACTATGTTTAGACATGGCGAATCTAATTACGAACGCCAAGAAGGCAGCCAGCTACGTTCTAGGTTCCTTTGCAGTCGCAAACCGCCGGGAGCGAAACAAAAGGCGCCAATGAAACGTCGTCCACTGAGGGACCCATCGATGACGTATGTGACACACCTCCGATAAGAAATGCGTTCGGCTGCTAAAAAATGTGCGTTAATTAAGCGAAACATTAAAAAAAAAAGGTGCGGACTATACGGCGCTGCGGATTATACGATGCTTATTTTTTTTGGGAGGGAAAATAGGGCGCTGCGGATAATACGCCGCTGCGGATTATATACAGGAAAATACGGTAGCTTATAAATAAAAAAATAATTTCAACAAATCTTGAAAAAAAAGTTTTTTTTAATTTGAACATACAGGTCAATTGAATTTACAAGACTTGATTTGCATATTTATAATCAAAACAGCATAAATTTTTTATTTATTGAGATTTTTGTATTTGGCAACTGTATTTTTGCTCAACAGAAATTAATTATCTTTGTCAAAATGCATCTTATCTCAATGTCGAAATGTGCATTGCCTTTGATAAAATGTCTTTTTGTATCAGAGCTATTCGACCGGGTGATAAAGGATGGATTGGAAGAGCTCGTGTCCCTGTGCCTTCAAACAAAGACTATGTAAACCGACCAAAATGGAATGTTGAAATGGAGTTCTCACAGGTAATTCATTGTTGCACTTGCACGATATTTGTTTATTTTTGAATACATCTTTTAATTTTTGCATATCGTTGCCTCAGAGTGACAGTTAGACATCTTATCCTAGAAATGACAATAATATATCCTACTGTTGTTCTGAGGGAACGATATGTTTATTCTTAATGTATGTGTTGTTGAAAATTAAATTTTTGACCACAAATTATTTAGCAAGTTCTAAGTAAATAAATAAATAAAAATAATAATGATAAACGAAATAAACAAAAACTAGATTCTTAGTGTTTCTATCGTACTGCACAAACATTATTTAAAATCATCATTGATATTAAGATAAGTATAGTTTTTTTTTTTTTTTTAGCACAAAATATTGTTACCAGTTTTTATGTTAATAAAATATTTTTGGAAAAAAAAAAAAGAACCGACTTCAGTTGGAAATTACTCTAAAAAGTGAAAAATAATTTTTTTTCTTTGAACACCATCGAAACTACTTTTAAACATAAGTTTTGAAGTCGGCGCAAAAACAAAACTTAAAATTATATTTAATCATATTTTTTCAACATTTTTCAAAGAAACCATTGAAAATCAAAAACCGTGTATTTTTCCAACACACAAATGTGTGGTAATCAATAAAATGTTAGCAAATGCTCTTAAAGCACCTGGATCCATTAAAATTTGTATTTATAGTTGAATTGTATTTGCGTATGGTTCTATTCATTGTTTTGGCGCCGACTTCAAAACTTATGTTTAAGAGTAGTTTCGATGGTGTTCAAAGAAAAAAAATAGTTTTTACTCTTTAGAGTAATTTCCAACTGAAATCGGTTCTATTTTTTTTTCCAAAAATCTTTTATTTCATTCTTTTTTGTGTAAATGCACTTTAAATAATCAAAATATAATTAAACAAAACTAAAAATTACTTTTTTAAATACAGTTTAGAATCAAGTTTAAATTTAGTTGAATTTCATCTTTGATTTAGTTAAGACTTCATTCAAAATTCTCATTATCAGTATTATTACTGTTTCATATCAACTACGTTTTGTAACAATGGATTTCATATTTAATCATTTAGGCCAAATTGCTTTAAATTTAACTACTTATTGATATCATCGTTATTTAAAATCATATAATTATATAAATTAAAACTAATGAAGCCTGAAAAATTACTAATCTATCAGTACCTGGTTCAACTTACAGTTAATTGGCGTTCAAAAGAAAGAAGCAGGACATAGAAAAATACTCGGTTTTTAATATAAGTAGATATTTTAAAACAATGTTATGAAGATAAAAAGACCATAGAAATGAATTAATCCAGAGAAGCCTTACATTCAAAATTGGTCATTATTACGATTACTGTGATCCCGATTTCTATTTAGATTGATTTCTGCAGGTTCCCGTTATCAAACCCGGGCCACGAGAGGAAGAGACCAATATGAAAGAAGGACCTTTCAAACAAAAAAATAATTTTTGAAATCGGTCCAGGCGTCTTCGAGTAATCTTATAACATACAAAAAAAAAAAAAAAATCAGTCAGTTAAAAAAGGATCAGAAAGTTTAACAGTTCGCATTCTTAACCCAGTAGAAGCTGTAACATCAACTTACATCACCAAATTGCTCTTATCAAATGCTAAGGCATTCTTAATTTTGTACTAACTGTGTATTTTTTTTTTTTTTTTGAGCGTTCATAAAAAATATCTAAATTGACATGGAGTAAAATGTTATGCTTCTTATATATATATATATATATATTATATATATATATATATATTATATATATATATATATATATATATATTATATATATATATATATTATATATATATATATATATATATATATTATATATATATATATATATATATATATATATATATATATATATATATATATATATGTGTATGTATATGTATATATGTATGTGTGTGTGTGTGTGTGTGTGTGTGTGTATTTTGACCACACTACCAGAATTTTTTGGGTAAAGGAGAAGGGCCTCACTGATTGCGCTTAAATTTTTCTTATCACAGAAGTGGTCAACGCAATTCTTGAAACAACAGTTAATGACAAGCTACAGGGTGTTTCAAAAGGCAACAATGTGCTGCATTATTCCTTTTAAGCTTAGTCATCATTATACCTTTCGTTCAAAATAACACTTGGAATTACGGAAGTAATCTTCAACTTTTTTTGCCCATGCTATACAAAAAATTTCCAATTCTAGAGCAAGAATTGGTTTTGAACGGTTATCTTTGTTAAAATATTGCATTTAGAAGCGTAGTTTTTCATGCACTAGTGTTTGAGCGTGAGTAGCCACAACAACTCATTCACATTCAGATAAATGCACAAGTGCAAAATTTTTTTAAAAATTGTCAAAATTAATTCAGCACAGCCCAAAACATGTACAACCATTGAAATTTGATACTTTTCGCTAGACCGCCTGTACTTTCTTCTATGTATTAGCATCTTCTATGGATTATATAAATTGATTAAATCTTCTATCTATCAGATTGGGGTTGTACTATGTTATTCAAATTACAAGAGTTTGACCAGTGGCGTAGCTAAAGGTTGGCAGGAGTGGCTCTTGCCACGGGCACTGCAGACCAATTAAAAAAAAAAATTGGGTCAAGTCCAAAAAGACTACAAAATGAAACCTTGATAGACACCCTGAGCAGCTCAAATGGCGCCCTCACGCTACAAGACAAACAATACAAAATGTTCAACTTTGCTTTGGTAGATTTCGGTTGGATAGTTAGCTTAAATCTATCTGGCTTCTTTTAGTGTTTTAAAACATTCTATTTAAAATAAAAGCTGTTGTGTGGAAAAAAAACTCACTATGTTCAATAAAGAATTGCAAGAATTATTTGCTTTAGGATTTATGTGAAATGATGATTCGAAAAGTAGGATGGGTGCAATGGGAAAGGTAGGAACTCCCCGGACTAAAATTGTTAGAAAGACAAAATTCTCGAATTGAACAAAAACTTGTAAAAAATGAAACTTAAATTGAACCTAATAATACGAACAAGCAGGTATGGGCGATTCTCTGTAAACTGGTAATTGGCTGTCCTGACTGAGTATTTTAAAAATAATAATGTGTAATAAAGTAATTATCGCTCTTAATACAAGTAAAGCATTAATACTTTGTGACCCAATTGTATTTGGAGTGATAACAATTTATTTATTTATTTTTTTTAGAAATTATCTAAGCGCCAAAAACAGTCCCCTGGCTGTCCCAATCCCATACTCTAACTGTTAAAGATAGTATGTCAAAAAACCTATTAACACTACATAAATTTGGCAATTAATGTCTAAAAATAAAATAATGAATCTATATTTTTCTTATTAAATAAGGTATAATTACGTATTTCTAAAACTTAAAATTGTCATGTAAATTCTGTCCGGAGTTTTTTCAAACAGTCCCCTGCAACAAATTCAAAGCTGTAATAAGAAAAATCTCTAACTTTTGCAAATTCTTTTTGGCATGAAGTTTAAAGTAATCAGTGTGAATTTGCCGAAATCGCCGAGAACGGTGTTGAAGCGCTACTTTGCTTAGTTTGAAAGCCACATTTGTGATGAAAGTATGTATCAGGGTCGTTGTGAAAACAGTCCTCTGGGAAGTCATTTTATTAATGTCAATTAACTTAATTATAAAATATATTAGTTACTATATCCACGATTTGTGCCTAAATTGATAGGTAGTCTCGTAACTAATTAGGTTCCAGTAGTTTTGCAGATATTACGCAACAGAGAGCAAAAACACAGTCACCTGGCACAGTCCCCTGCTTAGTTATACTAGGCGAGGGACTTACCCCCTATCATGATTTATCAGAAAACCACAAACTTCAATTGGCCCTCTTTCAAACTAAAGTAATAGATTCATTTTCTGAGCAATAGTATTATAATTATACGAACATTTCAAAAAACCGTGCCCAGACAGATTTCGTATGAAAAATGACGAGTTTACAGAGAATTGCCCATACATCATCGGCACCATGCTAAAATTACGAATGTAAAAATTGGCACTTTTCAGGAGAGCCAAATCACTGAATATAATTTTTTCCCACCTTACGCGTTTGGTTTTTTTCAAATTTTAAATTTTTATAGATATCTTTAAGTGTAAAACTATCGCCCGAAGGTATAATTTTAATTTTAATCATTTGTAAAATTATCAACAATAATTGTTTAAAAATATTTGCTACTTCACCAAAATGGACATTTTTGGTCGAAAGTCACTGAATTGAAGGTAAAGTATCGAATCTGAAATTTTAGAGAATATTCGGTAGCTTGCAATGAAGTTTCATGGCAATCATTTTTGATACTTTACATCTAGGATACAAAATTGCTATAAAAATCAATAATAATGGATGACAAGATAAAAAAAGAACGTTTTGTTTTACTAAGAAAAGCTTTTATTGAACACAAGATAAGGCATGAAATCCTTAAAAATATAATTTTTTTATTTGTTTAACTGTGTAAACTGTTGAATATCATATTCATAAATATAGCACTAAATCGGGCAAAGCTGTGAATTCGTAAAAATGATATTGGCTTACGACCATCTAACAGATTCATCATTTTACCAGTAGGTAGCCCTTTTTTAGTACAACGGGAAACCATCAAACTTGAAAAACGCGATTTTTCACATTCGTTATTTTAGCATAAAATTAAAAATGTGAAAATTGGCACTTTTCAGGAGAGCCAAAACATTGAATACAACTTTTTCCCACCTGACGTACGTGTTTGGTTATTTTCAATTTTTAAAATTTTTTTATAGATATCTTCAAGTGTAAAACTATTGTTCGAAGGTATCATTTTAATTTCAATTATTTGTAAAATTCAAACTTGAAAAACGTGATTTTTCACATTTGTTATTTTAGCATAAAATTAAAAATGTGAAAATTGGCACTTTTCAGGAGAGCCAAAACATTGAATGCAACTTTTTCCCACCTGACGTACGTGTTTGGTTATTTTCAATTTTTAAAAATTTGTTATAGATATCTTCAAGTGTAAAACTATCGTTCGAAGGTATCATTTTAATTTCAATTATTTGTAAAATTCAAACTTGAAAAACGAACTTGAAAAACGCGATTTTTCACATTTGTTATTTTAGCATAAAATTAAAAATGAAAATTGGCACTTTTCAGTAGAGCCAAAACATTGAATACAACTTTTTCCCACCTGACGTACGTGCAGTGGTTGGAAAAACTACATATTTTTCGTAGCGAACTACAACTACTTTCTTATAAATGTAGTTAACTACAGCTACAACTACTTTTTTTTAAATGTAGCGAGCTATACTACTTTTGAAATGTAGTTGCTACTTCGCTACTTTTTAAAAAATAAATAAATAACAAGAATATACCGATTGAAGATCGACCGAAAAAATTCGAAAAGTGGTTTAGATTAAAAAATTACCTCATTCGAATATGGAATAGAAATTGGAATTGTCTTTGAATTTATTTGTTACTTTTCCTTTTTGTTCCTTTTTTTTGCTAAAATTTGTCCTTTTTAGATTTTTTTTACAATTTCTACGAATATTCGCCGCAACAAAAACCTTGTTTTTTTCCTTCGTTCTCTTTTTTTTTTATTTTTTTCATTTATTTATTTATTTCTTTAATTTAAAAGTAGTTTTCAGAAATCGCTACAAACTACTATATTTTTGTATCGCGCTACTCACTACTCTACTTTTTTTTAAAAATAGTGCGCTACATTACAAACTACTAAAAAATGTAGCTACTACAGTAGTTTCGCTACTTGTAGCGCGCTACTTCCGACCACTGCGTACGTGTTTGGTTATTTTCAATTTTTAAAAATTTTTTATAGATATCTTCAAGTGTAAAACTATCGTTCGAAGGTATCATTTTAATTTCAATTATTTGTAAAATTCAAACTTGAAAAACGAACTTGAAAAACGCGATTTTTCACATTCGTTATTTTAGCATGGTGCCGACGATATCATGAACACATAACATGAGGGGAACACTGAACATTGTTAAAAATGCTAAAAGAGAGAAAAAAAAGTTGCAACATTATCTGCAAATTTTTCAAATAAATAAATCTAAATTTTTAGTGTAAGGACATTGTGGGAGGTCACAATCACCTCATGTCAGAGCTACCTCTAGGGGGGGGCGCAATTTTTCAAGTTCGCCACGGGCGCTGGGGCCCGTGGCACAAGCAAGGTATTTCACAGCTAACACAAACTCTTCGGATACAATTTAAGCTTTTTCAGAAGGGAAGAGCGGGGCACAAGAATCAGCTTTTAAATAAAGGCTTTGTGAATAGACTTCATCCTTTTAGCATGGTTGAAAGAGGAAGTTCCCACACTGCACCAATATAAACCTTTCGTTCATAGTGTGTACGAGTAACCACTCCATCTTTTCTATTTATTTTTTTCCTTCTACACCCAAACGCTAATTATAATTGCACTTTCTGACGAGTACAAACTCTATTAGAAAAACAGCGATAATAATCTGATCAGCTACACAACACCACTCGTCATCCTTCCTTCCTTCCTTCCTTCCTTCCTTCCTTCCTTCCTCAGTTGCTTGATAGCCCATTGTGGGCCTTGGCCTTCTCAAAATGCCTTTTCCAGGCCAGCCTTCTTCCTAACAGCAATTCCACATTTTGTGCATTGCGTTTTTTTTTTTTAAGTAAGAATTTCATGAATGAAACAATTCTTTATTTAATTGGTTGTATTTTAATTTATATAAACCATGTGTAATTTATTTCAGGGCTCTTCTAAAAAACCTCTCAGTAGGATAGAAAAACATATGAGAATGTTACAGGAAAAGAAAAGATTGAGTAAAACACAAAGAGCTATTACTATCAGTATTGAAGGACGAAAAATGGCAATTTAAAATTGCACCTTTGTTTTTTATGACTTATGTTTCAAATGCTATCATGTCATGCATTTCAAAATATGTCATGTATTTTGATCTGGGTTATAAAAGATATGTTAAATAAACTGTTTTATACTATTTATTTAATGTCTTTTCTTGAAATGTATTTTTCTTTCCTTCTCTATGGTTTGCATCAGCAGAATTTGTGAACTTAAATGTTTTCTATATTATATTTATCCATGGTGAGATATCTGATCCCGGCCTTCCTACATAATACTTACATTTTTTTATGGCTCATCTTTGCTAAACTTTTATAATGAGCTTACACATAGGGAAAGACAACAGACCATTAAAAGTTATTTGTGAGAAGATTTATCTGTTTAACTTTTATTTTTTTAAGCAACTTAAATTGTTTTAATTTTAGCATAGTGCATCTTTTGTTCTTGACGTTTTTCTAAACTTATTTCTTATTTTCTTCCCGGGTTTCTCAATTGAACACTCAATGATGAAAAATGAGCTTGTTTAGATTATTTTAATTTTGATTAAATGGGAATAAGTATGTTACTTCAAAAAAAAAAAATTAATTTCAAATATACAGCAAAAGTCACTCATGTTCCAAAAATACAGAACCCATTTTTGAGTTCTAGAAATAGAACCATGTTTTTTTTTTTTTTTTAAAGGCTATAATTTCTGTACTTAGCTATTTTTCTCACATCTTAATTTCTTGCTCTGAAGAGTTTCTTTTGTCTTCAAAACATGCATATACCATTGTATCTACTGTATTAAAAAATCTTAGAATATATTTCATGAAACTTTTCTTATTAAACATCATCCACTTTGGGGTCTATTTCTTTCATGCTAAACTGGAGGATTTCTAAAATACCCCATCTTTGTGTATAAATACAGGATGTTTCAGAAAAGACTATCCTGTTTTGAAATTATATAACAGTAATACAGAATTCAGTGAGAATGAATGTGAATCATGATGATCATGAAATGTGAATCAAGTGAAACACAACCAAGTTGGACACATAGGCCTGGAGTTTTTTATTTACCTATTTTCAAAAATAAATAAAATGTTTGACATTGGAGAAGGATGATTGAAGAGATTTTAAAGGTTTTGTGACTACAGCACTCTCTAATGTCAGCATTCGAATTCATTTTGAAAACCAATGTATGAAAAATTCCAGGCCTGTCTGCCCAACATACTGATTCACCATTCTATATCTCACTGTTAGCTGTTACGTTATTTCCAAGTAGGAGAGTTCTTCCCGAAAGACCCTGTATAGTCATGTGTCATATCAACGACTTTTCTACCTATAGTTTTTATTATACTTCGGATCTGCCTTGTCACCAAAAGAAAAAATTACTGACTTTGCCCTTAATTCCCATGAAGTTACAATTCTTCCAACTAGCTGTGAATGAAAAAGTGAGTCTTCAGGTTTTCATAACATGCTTTATTAATTTACAATTTTCATAATTACTTTGCCACTGCTAAATTACAAATAAATCTGTTTTGCGAACCTCATTTATATATATATATTTAAAATTGAAACGACGGTCGGGCCCCAACCTTGGAATTTTGGCAGTGAAGGTTAGGAGGGCCGCGACTGCACAACCAACCAGCTGCGTGTAACACATAAAATATATATATATATATCCAAGAAATATATGTTATATAAAACTACCACTACAAAAAGAAGGTTAAACGACGGGGGATATGTCATCAATCCCCCCTTTAGCTTGTTTCTTCACCTAATAATAGAATGTAAAAGAGTAAAGAAGTGAGATAATGAGCAATATCTACAAACACCACCGACCCATACAGTTTATTGCTAGTTCTGCCATTGAGCTTTTACTTCTGTCAGAGGTTGAGAGGTGGCTCCATCCCACTCTCAGCAATCAAAGGTATGAGTCGGTCACACAGGCTAAGTTCGATATGGGCAGCACAAATAACAACAATCAATGTAGCGCAAAATAAAACTCTCAATTTGCCATGGAGTTAGGAAGGGAGGCCCTTAAGTTGGCGGATTACGAAGTCAATATGCAATGTTTTGCACATTATGATACTGAGATTTTTAAGGGCGTAATGAGAAGGATTGACCTCGGACCTGTGAACCCTGGTTATGTTGGTAATACTTGTATGTTGATATCTGGATATATAAGGCTTGTTGCAACACCGCCTCCAATCTCCCGTAAAAAACTGGAAACCCGTGTTGTAATAATTTTTTATACTGTGTAGAATACAATCTTCTGTTTCAAAAGGTTCTTTGGGACCGAGGTTTGGTGTCACAGTACCATGGGAAGTGGAATTCAAAAGAGCTGCTTAATGAAACATTAAGATTTGATGTTTCATGTGTGGAACAAAGAAGATATCGGCTACAGATTCTGTTATAGCATTAACATTAAAATATTTTGTTTCCCATCCTCCCATGATGCATTTTACAAAGTGGCTGCATTTGAGAACTGTTGCATATGTAAAAAGAGCATACCTTCCTCCCTCCATGGAATATGCAATAACGATCTGCAATTTAAAGTGTAAGGTGATACACAATGCTGACAAATGCAAGGCAGACGTGGCCTTCTTTATGCTTGATATTTTGAAAAATGACCCAAAAATGAAAAATGCACAATCCGTTCAAGGAGATTATTAGTTACCTGTTTGATTTCCAACTTTGTTGCCAAATTTGGCAGCAATTACATTAAGTAGTGCATTCGCCATGTTATCTTTCTATCGTTATATATATATATATATTTCAAATGCTTATGATAAGTCCCAATTTTCTTAAAGACATAAGAATCTTCAGTATAATTGTAAATCATCTTGATGAGATTGGTGTGTTCTGCCATTTGATCAACATTGACGAGCAAACAGGTAACTATTTTTATTTCAATGATAAGGGAATGAATTATGAGCGGTTGTTGTTTTAATGAGAGTTTCTAAGGCGACATATTCTTTTGATGACGTTTTAGTTTTGCTTTATTCATCTATCATTTAGATTATGCATGAAATAGACTATGAAAGAATGTATTTTACACATATTGGTATTGAAAACATTTGGATTCAAAGAGAAAATGAAAGATTCAAATGTGATTATTTATTATTTAAAAAATTAGTTACTTCTTTTAGACAAGTGAACTGTATCGAGCCCCAGGGCTTGAATTATCATTTTAGATCAACATAATTTCTCTTGAATGTCATTAACGAAAGCAATTTCAATAGTATTGATATTTTAAACTAAAATTAATGCATAAGAATTTCAAGTCAAAATGAATATTCAAAAGTGGGTTGAGAGGAGAAGAAGAAAAAAGATTTAAGAAATAAATTAATGCATTTAAAATATATTCCTTACAAAGTTTGATTTTTGAGATTTAGTTCATATAAAGTAAGATTTCATCTGTAAACAAGGTCAGTGGATATGAATATTGTAAGGATTATTCTAAAAGAACAAAAAACTGAAAAGAAAGTAGCTTATATATAAAAAAAATGAAGCAAATCATAATGTCCGTCTTTCAAGAGTTTATGGTACATATTTTTTTTCAAGGATTTATAACACATTTCATTGTATAAACAGAGTGAAAACGCAACACTAAGTACCAATATTTTAACAATAATCAATTTGCATCAACTACACTAATAACAGTTTCATTATCGCCAAACATATCCATGTTCTATGAAAAGTAAGTGCGATTATCACAGATTTTGAATTTTTTCCCTTCTTTTTAATGTTTATTTTGTTGCAAAATTAAGTGTATAAAACTTAATCAATTTTAAACTTATTTTTCCTTTCAATAAAAAGGTTAATATGTGCCACCAAAGACAACAGACGGTAAAAAAATTTAATGTGACATGAGGACATCCCCCCCCCTCCGCCACTGAGCTCTGATGCTGTGTAAAGCATAAGCACACCATTGAAAATAGAATTTAAAAAAAAGTGAAATGGACTTATGCCAAGAAATGATTTAACTGGAAGAAAAAAGGATGCATGTATATCTTTGCAAAGTGTTTATTCTATCGAAAGAAATAAAACTATCTATTCTACGCTTTCATTAAAACGCCTCACAAATGTTCTCTACTTAAATTACAAATGATGTTTAAAAACTGAAGGGTGTATTTATTTATTTATTTATTTTTTATTAATTTACGAGATGAATCCTTTGTACAATTTATAAAAAGTTGAAGGTATCCGATGATCTCAGTCAACCAAATAAGCCACTTTTAGCAATATATATGTATATATGCATTCTAGAGTTTGCAAAGCTGAGCTAAAACAACCTGGTAATATCTAGCTTGAAGCAAAGCTCGGTCTGTATATCGCAAAAAATTGGGGATGCCCTTGCTGCATGATGCCCCCCTTTCTTCTTTTTATGACCCTCAAAAGCATCTCACTCGTAAGGAGGAGGGCTTTCCCTCGAGTGAGAAAAATAAAGCATAGTGGAAAACAGAAATAATTGAAATTTTACGAGTTTAGGAATTCCAAATACTCTATATAATAAGAAATTTATTCAGCAGAGAAGCTCAGCTGTGGTCCTTTTTTTCGGTGAAATTTTTGAATGTTTTTCACTGCGAAAAATGTATGAACTAGTTAGCATGTAAGAAATACGGAGGACCCCTTTTTATTTCGGTAAGAAGATAAGAATAAGATGTATTAGAGTAGATTAAACACCTAAAGATATGGCATTTATGCAAACGTCAATCGTTTTTCGGAGGGTTTGTATTTCGCAAAGCATTTGTTTCCAAATTTGAAAAGGGCTTAAATAGAGACCTTAAGTTAATTGAATTTTTATTTTGTACAACAACTGGACATTTAGATTTTCCAGGTGGTGTTTTTAGGTTGTTTTTTTTAATGACATGACATGAACATTTAATACGTAAATTGTTAATCTTCACCAAATTCCGTTTAGTTAACTTATTGTAGATTATTTTCTTATTTCCAGCATGGAGTACTCACTTGGGTGGAATAAACAAACAAATTAATCTTTTACTACCTTGAGAGGAGTCTGATTTCGACGCGTCCGAAGAGTTAGATTTGGATTCTCATACGTCTCTGAGGCATCCCCGAAAGTACGCTTTAAAGTGCTGTACAAGCTACAAAACTGTGATAGATATATTAAATTGCGGTTCACTAAAATCTATCAGCAAACTAAAAATGTTCATAATATTTTCAATTCCAAGTTGCGAAGCCACGGGCTACAATATCCGCATGCTGATCATATGAAGATAAATGTATATTAGGTAATCAATAGATGGCAGTAAAATGTCAATGCATGCTTCCTTAAATATGTTTGTCAGCAAGGATGTAGCAAAAGTCGCACTCCATCCTATTGATATCTCATTATTTCCTTCTGAATAAACAGCTTTACTCGAAGCAATTTTCTTTTGTTTTGATATGGGTTCAAAGCGCATAGTTACCCAAATGGTTTTCAAATGTAGCAAAATAAATTGAAACATTTGCTTACTAACAAAAGTGCAAGTCGAAGACAACAAACCTACCTCTGTACAAGAATTAAATGCAAAGAAAATTCAATGTAACTGACGCAGAAACAAGAAGGAAAAAAGTGACTTGAAATAATCGAAAAATAATAATAATATGCGTACATTTCTATTTATGTCCTGTTTTTAGAATAATTATTTTAGCATAGTTAATGGTTTTTTGAGGACAATAAACAGCCTCTCTTGGCGTTCAAGCTTTACAATTAAAGCTTCTCTCATCTACTAACAACATTAATGTACAATACGAAACATTAGTACATATTCATTTCTTCAAAGAATTTCATATATTTGTTGATTGGAGGGGTGTATCTATTTTTGAGAAATTAATTTACTTTGTACTATTTCATTTTGAATACAAGCTACAAAATAGGTAAATTGTGCAATATAAATTTTCATTGAATGCGAACTATGTGTGATATTTTAATAAAAATTAAGTACATTTTAAGTTTTTTGAAGATCCAAACAATAATTAGCTCATTAGGAACTGCTGTGGTACATTTATAATACTAATTATGATGAAGTTTTTTTTTAATGTACTTCAGTTATGTTAATGGTGGAAAATTCGATAACGTTTCTGAGAAGGAGAGAAAAAAATTGTTTTTCGCAAAAACATGGATAGGTTGGAGACAAATATATACATATGCTGAATGTACAATGTACATATAACCATGGTTTGAATGATTTGGGTTTTAAGAAAAGACTCCTACATTTTATTATCGTTTCTCATTTCAACCATTCTGTACTGCTTCATCTATTTTCCTTAAAATACAGAATAGATACACTGAATAAAACATCTCATTGAAAAATTCATCAGTTTTAAGACCAACATTTAATACAACAACGCACATAAATAGAACGTGATTTTATTAAACTTTCAAAAAATATTTTCATAGATTCCAAAACATAACTATATGAAATCGATTTTCCAACGGAAAACATTTGCAATTTTGGTTTCATATGAATTTTTTGAAAATTATTGCCTAATTTTCACATGCAAGGATTGATCATAAAAACTGCTTAAGGCTTTCACGGCCGTCGTCAATATATGAAGAGATACCATTTCCGGGCTTTATTGGCCGTTGTCAGAATGGAAAAGATCCTTTTCCATTCCGACCACTACCAATACGCACGGAAATGTTATCTCTTCATAAGGATTGATCAGTTAATTCGTTCGAAAGAGAATCGTTAAATGTTGATGAATTTCCATTTGCTAGTAAGAATGCAGTCGTCAACAACTATACAGTGAATAAATGTTTACACTTTTTTTAAACAATAACATATTTTACACTTTAAAAAATGAGGTAATGTTTATAAAAATGAAGAAACACCATAACTAAGAACAAGAAATACAAACATCCATCAACACGAGAAATGGAATAAATATTGCAATTTCTACACCAAATATCCTTTTATTTTATAACTCCTATCGTAACTAGATACTTCATTTTGAATAGATCCGATCTCACATTGATTGTATTTGGCAAGATCGAGTTCGAGAAATAACGCATTAGTGTACAAACGAATACATTAATGGTTACTAAGCGTTTAAAACGAAACGAGTTTTCGATGTTTGAAACTTGGTGTAGAAATGATAGTGTGGTCGATTGAATACATTTATTGGGATCCTTAATTTAACAAAATATAGACTATTCTACTTCTATGATTTCCAACTTTCTGTAAATGAATTTACACGTATGCATTTATGATTGTATTTTTTCCTTCAACGTATATTTTGCATTAAGACGAACAGTTGATGATAATTTCCGTGTTACTAAGTTTTGTTTAACAGCAAGGACGAAAAATGTAGATAAAATATACATACAAAAAAAAATCGTTTCTTTCTTTTATTGATGATGAATGATAAATGTGGAAAAAATATTTTCCACTGGTTTATTCTGAATCTCGTTTCTAACAACTTCCTCGTTCGTCAACGTTTGACGAGCAAATGTTGACTACAGGTCTTCTCGTTTTTTCTCAACTGCATCCTTGTATTTTTCAATCAAGATTGAACTATTCTCAAAATAAAGTATCTAGTTTTTAAAATAAAAACTCCCGAAGATTTACGAAAAGTTTCTGTGCTGAAGAGTTTGTCTCCAAAGCTCTCTACGAACACAACTGAGGTAGAAGAAAAAAGTAGCGTGTTGTTCCAGTTGGAACATTTTAAAGTATTCCTCACATACGTCCTCGAATTACGAGTCCCGATTCAGAATTTCTCACTTTCCGAATCGTTGTTGCAGATTCATTGTTGCTGATTTTAAATCAAAATTATCTTTTCTCCATAAAATTCTGAAATTGCATTATCAGTTAAAAAATATATATTCTAATAGATTTTTTTCCATAGATCCTTATGATCTCTGAATAAGATTAGAAAGAATTAAATTTATCACTCGAAAGAAACGGAATTGTTTTGTTCAGTGATTAAAAGTAGAAGTAATTTTCATAAATAACCCTTATTGTAAAAACTTATTAAAATATTTAAATCTAGTGTCACTACGATCGAATTTTTAACTGAATTCCCTTAACTAAAAGACATCGATTTGCACACGAGATGAAGTGGGTACGATCCAAATAATTTCATCAAAAATAGCGACTTAAGTAACATTTCTGAGTGAGCGCATTTACGCTGCTTCATTGCAATTGAGGAATGTGATTAAATACGCAGTAAGCAAAAGGATATTTTCACCGGCTGCCAAAATATTCGTGCTGCCTAATCCGTAGCAGGGCAGGCTGGGTATTCTTGTGTCATAGAATTTCAGCAGACAAACTTTGTAAATCTTCGGTGGGCAATAAAGCACCTTGGCAACAAAACGACAAGTGAACGCAATGAATAAATACAAGCAATAATAAATATGGTCCCCATTTTGAAGACAAATGCCGTTTCCCCATCTTTTGGTCCTCGGGGGAAGGATGATCCCGACGATGTCAGCTTTGTCCTCTTCATTCTCTTCCCCGCGTCTCAGATATTCTTTCCACCAACCAAGTAGAAACAAACAAAAATGAAGAAATCTGGAAGAAATGAAGCAAAATTTTGTGTATCATCTAGTAGGATCTTTGAAAATATAGCGATACATTGCGCACAATATAACTAAAATCATATTGTCTGATTTTCTTAGATAAATTTAGACTATGATTCCAGACTTAGAATGCTTAACATGCATAGTCTTGAGCAAATGAGAACCAGAGGGGACATGATTCAGTTGTTTAAATTTGTCAAAATGAAAGATCTTATAGGGTTAAATTTTTGCACGAAAAGCAGGACAAGGGGTCATTGTTATAAGCTGTTTAAATCTCAGGCTAACCTGGAAATTCGGAAAAATTACTATTTTAGCAGAGTAGTGGGAACTTGGAATAGTTTACCCGAAGAGGCGGTAAGGAGCAAGGGAGTAGATAGTTTTAAGAGGGCCATTGATCTTCATTAGGGTCTATAATTTGACTAGGACCAGCCCAGTTGGGCCCAGAGCCTGTTGCTGGTCATCGTATTTGCATTTGTATAAAACCAGCGTATTTACGCATGCGTCAGGTCTTCTTTGATCTTACCAAAATAGGGGTGATGGCTGAGATAACAATAAGGGGAAGAATAATAAGAAGCATTTTAAGCCGCATCAACCAACGTAGAACGATGCTAATTTCAAATACATAGTTTAATTGAATATCAAAAGGGTAGCAAAAATGCAAGGTTTAACTTGAAAACTTTGGAAAGTTCCCATTGACATCCCATCCCCCGTTTCTCAAGTGAAATGGTTCGTGAGTGCTAGGCTCGGCTTTCACGGACGGATACTATTTGAAAAGCATGATTCTATTCAACTGAACAATCGCATAACAAAGGAGGGATATAATGGTCCGCATAGTTAAAAAAATTACGATAGAGCAGAGCTTCAGCCAGTGACCCTAATTTAAAGTCTTTGATCAGTATACTAATATTAAAATTATCAACATCTTATGGCTGAGTGCATAGACTTCTACAGAGTCGTCAGTTGGACAGCAGAAAATTCATTTTTCATTCATACAGGTAATAACAAAGTGTCACTATAAACACTGGATATTTCAGCATCATTATTAGCCGCAATAATATAAAACTGTTTACCTTCTCTAAAAAATTAAAGACTGTCGTAAATGTCCCAGTTAAAGAAGACTTTGGTGCAGTTCAAACAATTATAATAGACTAATAAAAATTTGCATCACTGCTCGGGAAAACAACTACCTACTACTCTCAACCGGTGGGTGGGTATTCCTTTAGCTCATAATATTCGAAAATCTGCAACGGGTACTCGGTTAGTTAGCAAAAAGTAGACAAAATAATATGGATAATGCTAGAATTTAATTGTGACAAAGTTTTAGCAATATCGTGTGATCCTGTATTGGAGCAATAATATTGCAGTACTTTGTTAGTTAACTTCTGGACTGGAATTGAAACAAATCCACTAGGAACTAGCAGAGACACTACTGGGAAGTTGGCGTTTTGGATAACTTTCTTTCTCGAGAAAATGTTTTCGAGTTTAACTTACCTGATGAGCAAGTATAGAAACAAGCATATGCTGATGATGAATCGCGGCTGTATTTGATCAAGCTGGATATAAACAAATACAGGGTCCGCCGCTTATAAAAATCATATTTGTCCTGAGGACATTTGATTTTATAAACCGGCATACCTACACTTAAAGAAAAAGTTTTTAAAGATCAATGATCCGAAAAGTAAATTAATTACTGTATTTCTATATGGTTTTAAAAGTTTCAAAATACAGTAAACTAAATAAAATGTACATTTTTATTTGCAGACGGATCTTAAAACACTGGCTTATAGATGGTTGATTAACGGAAATCGTATATACATTGAAAAGTGCAAATTTGGCATGCATTTCTTCATCTTCTGAGACTCTTCCACTTGTTGGTGATACATAACTTTGAAATTTATTATGTCTGTGGCAATTTTCAACATAATTATAACTGTCGTTTTCAAATTATTAATATACACTTTTAAAAAACCTGATTTTATAAAACAGCAATACTGTTTTTATTAAAGGAAAGTTTTAACATGTTTTGATATTGTAAGGATTCGGTTAATGCAGATTTTATTTTAAACTAGCGGTACCCGCATGGCTTTGCCCGTGGTATAAAATTAAAAGTTCATTTGTAAAATAATTGATATAGCAGAAAAAATGCTCTATTTTAGTTGTAATTCATCTATAATTACTTCAAAGTATGGTTTAAAAATCTGGTATAGACTCAACGCTACTTATTTTTATGTGTAAATTTCTTAGTAGATGCCTTAAGTGCTAAAATAGTGCTTGGAGTGAGCAAGATAACAGTTCAAACATTTATATCCCTAGTTTGCCACGAAACAATGCAAAAAAAAAAATGTTTTACAATGATTAATCCCCTAAATATCGCCGATTTTAACATCATTCAGTGGATTTTTCGCAAAATATCGCCAATACCGCCAAATTGAGTCCAAATAAAAAAAGAAAACAATTTTTTTCGCCAACTTGGCGATATGTCGAAAAATTGGCGGCAAATACTTGGCGACCAAAAGCTTGGCGATACATCGCCAAGTGGTCGTGCCAATTCGTATCACTTTTGTCTGCATTGAAATGAACACTGATTTACTCCATAAAAGGGGTAAAACACCCCCTTGGAACATTCGAATGCAACCCTAAGGGGAGACGCACAAAAATAAGCCAAAAGAGAAAATAAGAACAATTTTGTTGCTCACAGAAACCAACAGAAATCTTACCAAAGTTTAAAAGAAGTTTCCTTTCCTAGTTTTAAAAACAAAACAATACATTTTCCGAAATGAAACACTTTAAAAAGAACGATGCAATAACGCAATTGATACGATATTTGGTTAATCTGTGCTTTAAATACCCTTTTCTCGCTAAATGGGCGATAGGCGTGCCAAGCGTGGTAACCCTGACTATTTTGCGTAGTTTCTCTCGGAGCTTTCAATTCCGCGAGACAGGCAAAAACGCGCCAGTTGGTGACTTTTCGAAAACGCGCCAAGTAAGGTCTCAAAGCATTTTCACCGGGAAAAAGACAGGGTTGCCAGAGAATTAAAACAAAAAAAATACTACGCCTCCTCTAAAAAAATATTACAAAATACTACTGTTTCCAAACCAATGTTGCTGAAATGCGAAATCTATGAAAATGAAAAAAAAAAAAAAAAAAAAATCCGCCAAATCTTTTAATTAAGTCATTAGTATATTGGAAACAGGGTTGCCAGAAAAATACTACGCTCCTTATTTGGGCCGAAAAAATACTACCGTAGTATCAAAAATACTACGTCTGGCAACGCTGGAAAAATAACGAAACAAAAATAAGTATGAACACGTAACCATGGTAACAACATGATAAGTTCCTTTCCGTTGATAAAATAATTCATTTCATCTATCTTTTCAAACAAATTTTATTCTCGAGCAAAACCATTTTAGACTCGTTTGGCTTGCTTTACTGAAGGTAAGCCTTGAATTCCGGGATTCTAAAAACAATTGTTACAGCTCTCCTGATGATCGTAGAAACTTCGAAAAAACTTCATTTTATGCAGAAAATTTCAAGCTTTCGAATGACATAAGACTTGAAAATGTGTGTGAAATATTTCTTCCCTATTTTATCGAATTTCCGCTAAGAATTCGAATAGAAAAAGAACGAAATGGAATTTTCGAAAAATCGCTTCGAGGTGCAAAACTACATGCTACAAACTAATTTTGTACCAAGTGGCATGAAAATCGACCGAACGGTTTCGACGCTACGCGCGTAACAGACATACAGACAGAAGGACAGAAAGAAAGAAATAAAGATTATTAGTAGAGATAGAGAAAGCGGCTGAATTATAAACCAGTGATTTTATTAGTGGCGGTTACTGTAATGATGAAATAATTATAATTTTTTTTTAAAGCACAAGCCCAGCGTAAACATTTCCTCAGATCTTTTTCAAGAAATATTTGGATTCTGGAGGCAAGGTTTAAAGTTTAATCGTACCAGAGAGAATATAATGAATGAAATTTTAGATTGATAAGTCGTTTACATTCATCCTTCATCTGGTGAAGTATAGTGCTGCTCTACACTGTAAAAAAAACTGCAGTACTCCTAGAAAACCTCTAGTAAACTAGACTTCCATGAAGCTTTTTACACTAAAATAATAACTGCAGTACCAAAAACATCGCTAGTAAACTGGACTTACGTAAAGGTTTTTACACTAAAAAATAACTGCAGTAATAAAACATTGCTAACAAAAACTATTTAGATAAAGTTTTCTAGTGACGCTACAGGCACGCTTTAGTAAATCTGTCAATTTTACTTAAAAAAGCTGCATCGTTACTATAGAAACGTTTAGAAAATCCTAGTTTCCAAGATTTTCTTTTAGTCCTAATTTCTTATGCAGTGTAGTAAGATTGTAACGATAGTTCTTCCAGTGGCGGCGACTTGGACTTATACGTGCGGGGGTAAAAAAAATTTGGAAGAAGCCTCTTTTTTTTTTTTTTTTTTGGCTATATTTGGATAACTTATATGGGAGAGACATAGTGTGAGAGAGACATCGGACCCTCTATTTGCAAGCGTTTTGGAATTGAGGAATCCTCTGAAAGTTGAAGCCTTAAAAAAAGAAAAGAAAAAGTTTAGGCTGTCTTTGATAACGAAAAGTTAAAGGTTGTTCTTCTCGAGAAAGAAAAATTCGAACTGATGTCTTAAAAACGAAAATTTAAACCAACTTATACCAATTTAAGATAAGGAGTACGGGAGTTCTCCCCCGAAATTTTGCCAAATTGAAGCTTTAAAAATGATATTTCAAGCTATTTAAGGTTGACTTAAGAAAGGAAGGAATTCGGAAGTTCTCCACAGCAAAGTTTCTTGAACTGATAAGGTCCTAAACACTCAATTTTACTTATTTTGATAACTTCAGAAGAAGATTCTGGGGAGAACCCTCCTCCCTCCCTCCCCCCGGATTTTTCTAAATTGGGATCTTAAAATAATTTTGTGCCAAATTTACTGATGTGAGGTTAAAAGGCGTTCTCTTCCTAGAGCAAAATACTGTTTGATCTTCTTAGGCAAAACCCTCCGCGCATTTACACTTGCGTCAGGTATTCTCTGATCTTTACCAAAATAGGGGTGTTAGGTAAGATAATAATAAGGAGGAGAATAATAAGAAGCATTTTGAGTCGTATCAAACAACGCGGAACGATGCTAATTTCAAATACATAGTTTAGTTGAACATGTCAAAAGGATATAGCAAATACAAGTTTTAAATTGAAAACTTTCGGAAAGTTATAGCCCACAACTCATCTACTCTTTTTTAAGTGGAACTATTCGTGAGTGCTAAGCGCGGCTTTCAAGAACGGGCATTATCGGATCTGGAGTCATCCGTCAAGTTGGGCACAGCAGTAAACGGTCTATCTGTACTTACACTCTTTTCCCTTTCTCTCGATGGGGTGCAGCTACTGCTGCTGCTGCTGGGGCGGCGGCTGGGAGCTGTCCGTCTCCTTGGGGATGTCGAATATCTCGGAGTAGAGTGGCGGCAGGCGGAGGCTGGCCCAGTGGCCGCGGCACCACTCCACGTGGTGGTCGTGCCGGGCGCCCAGGGCGCGCAGCTCGGGCAGCTTGTGCAGCAGCAGCCGCACCTGGTCCGGGCTGCGGCGCTTCAGGCACTGCGCCCGCAGGGCCTCGGTGCTCAGCTCCTGGATGTGCTTCACCGCCTTGGTGTTGAAGAGGTGCGGCCGCTCTGCGGGGAGAGTTCGACATTCATGAATAGGGAAGAGCCTTTTTTTCGACACTATAGTGCCGTACTAAGCACAGAAGTCGTATCTGCACTTTTTAACAAAATTAAGTTATCGCCAGCAGATAGCTCTTTGTGACGTATTATACCATTTTGAAAATTATTTGATCATTTGAAAACGGGAAACATTTTTTTAAAAAATCTGGAAAGGTTTCACCTGAATCAAATACATGATGGCGCAAAACTTTAAGGAGTTATATCTCGCAGTTTAAGCTCGACTGCAGGTACTACTTTTGCGCTTAGCACGGCAGTATAGATAGCATTTAAATTATGCAGTAATAAAGGAGGCCGCAGAAGTTGATATATTTATAAATACAACTTTTCTGTAATTATATTAGAGTTTTGTCAACTTATTTCACAATACAGAAGTAATGAAAAAAAAATCTCATGTCTCATTCATTTATTATTTTACATAAGTTACAACAAAAATATTTTTTTTATATTTATATAAGACTAATAATTTGTTACAATAATGTGTTGATTAGTTTCAAGATTTGTTTTTGTTTCAAAATTATTATTTATTATTATAGTCGACGCTCGTTATAACTACCATCTCTGTCCCACAGAAAAATGTCCTTATAACGAAAGGTCTATGTAAGAGGTAACATAGGTTTATAGGGGCAGTTTATGGAGATAAAGTTGGGACTTTTCTCACTGGTCGTTATAACGGGATGGTTTTTATAATGTGTGGTCATTATAACGAGAGTCGGCAGCATAAAAAAAGCATATTGTTATAATGTGTAGATAATTTTGAAATCCGGTAAACTAATGGGGCATTTCCTTTTGTTTCTTAAATGCCATTGCCTCTTCTTGAATGCCACTGAATTTTTGAAACAAACTTAGGAACACGAAGCTTCTCTCAACTAAAACGTTCCACTTGTAGTTCGTACGAACCAGTTGTATATCTACGAAATGTGGTTTAAATACCAGAAATTTGAAGCAGTGTTAGAAGTAAGAATTCATGTGTTAAAGTTTTTACAACTTTTTAATAAAATATTCAGTGATACGAAAGCTATATTATAATTAAAGCCTCACAAGGGAGGAAACATGTGGTGTCGGTGTCACAGGCTCCGTATAGTCTAAGATCTCACCTAGGTTGACCTACCCTCATCGAGTTTCCTAATAAGTTATGCAAAAAAATATAGTTAAACATATTCCTAACAAAATGGTATATGTCTATTTAAACAAAAGTGATCCAATCATAGGGTTGGCACGATTTAAAGTTCCAGTAGTCGAGAGAAACTGCAGTTTCTCTGCAGGTATCTTTCAATTTCGCAAGAATATGCAGTTTATCTGCACTTTTTTGAAAATTGAAAGTAGATCTAAACCTCTCACAAAAAACACTTATTCTGCTCAAAACGCTATATTTTCGTAAGAAAATGGTTATGTGAGAAAGAAATGATGTGCCTTTCTGAATAATGTGCCTTAAAAAATCTGCAAAAAAAACTACAGAAATGTTGCAGCTTTCTGCTAAATTTCTTCAAAAACTTGAAGATAACTGCAGAAAATCTGCAAATGACTACATTACTGGAATTTTAAAATCGCGACGACCCTATGAAAGGAGCACTTTTGCTTAGCCAGCCTTATAGCAACGTGTTTGTAATATTTTTGTCTATAACCTATAACATGTTAGGAAACTCGATGAAAGTAGGTAAACCTAAGGCCCCTATATATACGTTTATATAGCGGCTCTAGGTAAACCCAAGCCGGTACTATTACCGCTGGCATAGGGGGGGGGGTCAAAAAAAGATGCGGGATGCGGCAGCACAATCTTACCTGAGGAGAATAAGACGACAGCAGAAAAGAGAGCGATCTCCGAATCGTTCAGCTCCAAACTGTTGAATAGGCAGACAAAGTTGAAAAGTGCCAGAATGAACTCGTACTGGAAAAAGAGGAAAAGTTCTCAAACCAAGGTGCAAAATTTCTTTATCTGCTAACGCTGCAAAAGTTTCTATTTCAGATTAAAATTTACTTTTTAAAACCATCTGTTTCAACGTTAAAAGTCAACATTTAAATATTACAATAGATTTCTGCAGTCGACGATATTCAGCATGTTTTTAATATAAAAAAAAAATCAAAATTTCATTACCTAATGGCATTAGAATGCTAACTATATTTTCAAATAGTATAACAAAGCCTTGTAAATGACCAGAAAGATTCATTTTTGGAAGAAAGATGCGAAGCTTTGATTTATTAATAATAATGGCTTGGTACCTTCTATTGTTTAACAGGAAGGCTCCTAAACATTTAGCAAACGCAGACCAAGCTCTGTTAGAAAATTATCCGACCTTTTTTTTGTGAAAACATGATGGATGTTAGTCAAGGACTCTTGCCTGAGCGGACTTAGAGCCTTTGCGTGCATCAGCGATTTGTTTTTCATCTATCAATAGTGTCAGTACCTGCCAAACCGAGTTTGACTGAATCAATGTGTAGGGATCTCGTTGGATTTTTCAATTTCGAGAAAAATGACGGAACGACTTTAACAGGGCTGAGGCATCAAGTTTTGCCAGAAACTGGGCTACGGCCAAATGGAAAACATTCGAAATATGCAGACAGCTTTCGATGATGATTTTTGAATACATTTCTCTCACTTAGTTTCGACGTTTTTGGTGAAAAACCGGACTCCAGGGGTGCAGCAGGCTCTTTCCTGACATAGCTCCCTGTGACTTCTGGCTGTTTCCAAATTCGAGATTCAATACAAATGTACGATATTTCGGGTAATGATGACTGCAACGACAGCCGAGTTTTCAACTTTAGTTCGAAACAGGTCATGGGAACAGTAGCGTACCAAGGGGGTCCCGCGCCCGTGGTGGATTTAGAAAATTGCACCCCCCCCCCGCATATTCGCCTTAATGGGAGGTCACTGTGACCTCCCAAAACAATTCCTGCCGGCCACCTTGTCTAGTGGTCAGATAAGTCTGACCGGGATGAGGAAGCCCCGGGTTCGAATTCCGACTCGGACATGGATGTACTTTCGCTCTCTCCTGTCCTTGTCTCTTTTCTGTGTGAATGGCTGTCTTGTGAATGACTGCCTGGTCTATAAAAAGGTCAAATGGTATGTGTGTTGAGCTAAATCGGACTTTCACCTTAATGGTGCTCGTAAAAACGGAAGCCGTGCATATTCTGCCTTTAATCGGGTAACTGTGCCTACTCGGGCTCAGGTACCCGAGTGGTTTTAGTAACAACAACACAACAATTCCTTATTTTGCAAAGTTTGATTATTCGGCAAATTTAAAGACAATTTTGCAACTTAGATACTCTTTTTCCTTTCTTAAAATGTTTTTAATGATGCCAATCTTCCTTCTCATCAGATTTCTCATTTCCCCTTCCTGTTCTTATTCTGACGAGTCTTTTTCTCTGATATTTTTCCAGAAAGAAATTTACTGTTTTTAATTTGAAATCGAACAAAATGCCGCCCCCTTGACTGCTGCGTTCGTGGCGAGAGCCACTCCTGTCAACTCCTAAGTATGCCAATGTCTGGAAGAAGTTTGGGGAGTCCCAAGGAGACTACTTCAAGGGTGATTGGAGTTCGAGCGATCCAGGTTTGACACCCCTTCAGTAAACAGTAGGATACTTTTTTAACACCTATTAAACACTAGGAGACCAAGAGCGAATGCAGAATTCTTTCAAGGGAGGAGCGATTGATTTTTTCTGCTTACTTTTTAGCCTACTTTCCCGTTAAAGTAAAAGAAAGAAGGAGGAAAGCGTTAAAAGTGGCTTAATGAATCTGAAAAATATCACCAAGTCCAAAAAAAAATCTTAGATAATTCAGAGCATATTGATCAGATGCTAGAATGCCGATGTCGATGCACGGGAAAGTAGGCTCGTTAAATTCTTGATAGAATTTCTTGTTAACCACTGGTTTAAAAATATTGATCCCAAAGGTTTTGGTCTTCAGTTTCAAAACATTTCCGGAGTAAAGTCCCAAAGATTCCTCCCCCAGCTTCATTAAAAATTGGGTGAAAATGCGCTTTGGGTCCCTGCTTGGCGCATTTTCAAAAAGTTGCCAACTGGCGCGTTTTTCTTTGTTGTTTCGCGGAGTTGAAAGCTCATTGACAGCCGAGAGACATTACGCAAAAATGGCGTTTCTATGGCGACATATTCGAAATCCGTGTTTGGCGAGAAAAAGGACCCAAAGCACAGATTAACGAAAATCGTACAAATTGGCATTTTTAGAGCTTCAATGTCGAATTCTCTCAGGACGTAGGTATCGATATACTCACGTCGAACATGAGCTCGAGGTGTCTCCTGGAGAGGCAGGCGCCGTCGTGGAAGGCGAGGGCGTCGGGGGTGGCCAGGCGCGCGGCCTGCAGCAGCCACACCTCGAAGAAGCCGCGCTTGATGAGGCGCAGCTGGTCGTCCTGCACCATCTCGTTGAACCCGGGCAGCCGCTTGGCGAACTCCACGACCTTCTGGATGCTTGGGTCCAGCCCCTTCGCCCACGTCCGCCAGAGGGCGGCACGCACCTGCTCGGGGCTGTCCGGCTCGCCGGGACGCTCGCCCTCCTGCGGGAGACGAACGAAACTGTTACTGTTAACTGTGAAAAACTTTGAAAACTTAGCTTTTTTTCTTGAGATTGTGAACGATGTCATTTTTGATAAAGATCACATCAAAACTGCTACATAACACACTTTACAATGGTTATCTGCTGCAATCTGTTAATAACGAATTGAAACAATACCAAGGTACTCTATCATTGAACACTATTATTTGGTTGAAATGTTCATTTTGGGGAAATTCAGATTCTTTTTTGGACCGTCCCGAAAAAGGGTCGCTAGGCATTAATGGGTTAAAGAGACTTTTAAAATTTTTAAATTTATTTGTAATATATATATATATATCTATATACAGGGTGTCCACTCTTATCGTGGACCAATAGCTAATTTCTAAACCGTTAGAGATACGCATATAGTTCATTTAGGAAAAAATCTCCAAATTACGAAAGGAATTTTGGGTCTATTCAATGTTTTTCAAAAAATCAAATTTTGAAAGAGTTACGAAATTTAAATTTTTATACAGCCCCCCAGTCCTATCAATCATATTTAGTAAAACATTCTTGACACTGTAACGTTTAAAACTAAAAAAAAATCACTCTTCTACCACAAAAATTGACCGAGTTATGACGTTTTGAAAAATCAAGATTTTGCATTATTTCATGACGTCATCGAGAGATCACTAAAGGGACCGTATGCGAAATCCTTCAAAATCTTGATTTTTCAAAACGTCACAACTCTGTCAATTTTTATGGTAGAACAGTGATTTTTTTTTAGTTTTAAATGTTACAGTGTCAAGAATGTTTTACTAAATATGATTGATAGGACTGGGGGGCTGTATAAAAATTTAAATTTCGTAACTCTTTCAAAATTTGATTTTTTGAAAAACATTGAATAGACCCAAAATTCCTTTCGTAATTTGGAGATTTTTTCCTAAATGAACTATATGCGTATCTCTAACGGTTTAGAAATTAGCTATTGGTCCACGATAGGAGTGGACACCCTGTATATAAAAGAAAGTCGTGTTAGTTACACTATTTATAACCCAAGAACGGCTGTACTGATATGGCTAAAAATTGGTGGGTAGGTAGCTTAGAGCCAGGAGACGGACATAGGCTATAATTTATGTGCGTCAGTTACATAGATAGAAAAAATGTCTTATTAACTTCGCCTTTTTACGAAGCCTTTTTTGACACCTCCATGGCTGAGCGACATAAAGCACACGTTCTGGCAGCTTCCGGAGCGCGGTAAACAGGTTGTAAGTTAGCTATGCGTTGAGTGCCATTTGACTTTTTTGTGAAATCTATATACAGGGTGTCCACTCCAATCGTGGACCAATAGCTAATTTCTAAACCGTTAGAGATAAGCATATAGTTTATTTGGGAAAAAATCTCCAAATTATGAAAGGATTTTTGTGTCGATTCAATGTTTTTCAAAAAATCAAATTTTGAAAGAGTTACGAAATTTAAATTTTTATACAGCCCCCCAGTCCTATCAATCATATTTAGTAAAACATTCTTGACACTGTAACGTTTAAAACTAAAAAAAAATCACTCTTCTACGACAAAAATTGACCGAGTTATGACGTTTTGAAAAATCAAGATTTTGCATTGTTTCATGACGTCATCGAGAGATCGCTTAAGGGACCGTATGCGAAATCCTTCAAAATCTTGATTTTTCAAAACGTCATAACTCGGTCAATTTTTGTCGTAGAAGAGTGATTTTTTTTAGTTTTAAACGTTACAGTGTCAAGAATGTTTTACTAAATATGATTGATAGGATTGGGGGGCTGTATAAAAATTTAAATTTCGTAACTCTTTCAAAATTTGATTTTTTGAAAAACATTGAATAGACACAAAATTCCTTTAATAATTTGGAGATGTTTTCCCAAATAAACTATATGCTTATCTCTAACGGTTTAGAAATTAGCTATTGGTCCACGATTGGAGTGGACACCCTGTATATAAAAGAAGATCGTGTTAGTTACACTATTTATAACTTAAGAACGGCTGTACCAATATGGCTAAAAATTGGTGGGTAGGTAGCTTAGAGCCAGGAGACGGACATAGGCTATAATTTATGTGTGTCAGTTACATAAATAGAAAAACTGTCTTATTGACTAAGCCTTTTTTGACACCTCCATGGCTGAGCGACATAAAGCACACGTTCTGGCAGCTTCCGATGCGCAGCAAACAGGTTGTAAGTTAGCGGTGCGTTGAGTGTTATTTGACTTTTTTGTGAAGAAAATTATAAACAAACGCGTTATTTCCTTTAAAATTATATGTGATAAGCTGTCAGATACGATTGTCACTTAAGAGTTTTTACGCCTCTGAGGCTGAGAGGTAGAAAGCGCTTGATGGGATAGCTCCTGCACTTCAGTTAAAGAGATTGTTCTCACTACTATTCTATCTTCTATCTATATCTATATCTATATATATAAAATAAAGTCGTGTTAGTTACACTTTTTATAACTCAAGAACGGCTGTACTGATACGGCTAAAAATTGGTGGGTAGGTAGCTTAGAGCCAGGAGACGGACATAGGCTATAATTTATGTGTGTCAGTTACATAGATAGAAAAAATGTCTTATTGACTTCGCCTTTTTACGAAGCCTTTTTTGGCACCTCCATCTCTGAGCGACATAAGCACACATTCTGGCAGCTTCCGAAGCGCAGTAAACAGGTTGTAAGTTAGCTATGCGTTGAGTGTTATTTGACTTTTTTGTGAAATAAATTACAAACAAACGCGTTACTTCTCTTGAAATTTATATGTGATGAGCTGTCAGAAACGATTGCTCATTCTGAGGATCCCGCTGATCCTGACCGATATGCCGTTTGAATTTAAAAGACTTCAATTTCCGATCCGTCTTGCATTTGTCATAACCATCAACAAATCACAAGGCCAATTCTTAAAAGTTTGTGGTTTGAATCTAAAACATCATTGTTTTTCCCATGGTCAATTATAGGTGGCATGTTCACGGGCCGGAAGACCATCTCCGTTGTTTGTTTTTGCGCCTGATAATAAAACAAAAAATGTTGTGTATCACAAGGTACTTAAGTGAAGAGCAACCTATGTACTGAAATACAGAAACAATAATGAATGATTAATGTAGGTACTTAATTTTTTTTTTTTTTTGTATTTTCTAATAATAAAAAACTTAATAAATTCAAAAATTTGCTTATTCATTGCCTTTAAGGCGGAACAGAGTTCGCCGGGTCAGCTAGTCTATATATATAAAAGAAAGTCGTGTTAGTTACACTATTTATAACTCAAGAACGGCTGTACCGATATGTCTAAAAATTGGTGGGTAGGTAGCTTAGAGCCAGGAGACGGACATAGGCTATAATTTATGTGTGTCAGTTCCTCAATAGAAAAAATGTCTTATTGACTTCGCCTTTTTACGAAGCCTTTTTTGACACCTCCATGGCTGAGCGACATAAAGCACACGTTCTGGCAGCTTCCGGAGCGCGGTAAACAGTTTGTAAGTTAGCTATGCGTTGAGTGTTATTTGACTTTTTTGTGAAATAAATTATAAACAAACGCGTTACTTCTCTTGAAATTTATATGTGATAAGCTGTCAGAAACGATTGCTTATTCCGAGGATCCCACTGATCCCGACCGATATGCCGTTTGAATTTAAAAGACTTCAATTTCCGATCCGTCTTGCATTTGTCATGACCATCAACAAATCACAAGGCCAATTCTTAAAAGTTTGTGGTTTGAATCTAAAACATCACTGTTTTTCCCATGGTCAATTATATGTGGCATGTTCACGAGCCGGAAGACCATCTGCGTTGTTTGTTTTTGCGCCTGATAATAAAACAAAAAATGTTGTGTATCACGAGGTACTTAAGTGAAGAGCAACCTATGTACTGAAATACAGAAACAATAATGAATGATTAATGTAGGTACTTAATTTTTTTTTGTATTTTCTAATAAAACTTAATAAATTCAAAAATGTGGTTATTTATTGCCTTTAAGGCGGAACAGAGTTCACCGGGTCAGCTAGTATATATATATATATATATATATATGTATATATATATGAAACCCATTACTAAAAGTTTGCTTTGTCAGCATTAATTATTCCTAAAATTAAAATATTTGGTTCTTAAAGAAGAAAAACACTTTTTCTTGAAAAAAAACATAAATAAATAAATGAATAAGTTCATAAAAATAATAATCACAACAGCAACAAAGCACTTTTTCATCTCGCGAATAATGCCTAAAGACGCAAATATTTGCGGAAAAACATGTAGTTCACCTACCGAAACCTGTCTTTTTAGTAGCTTCAGACTTCTATCTAACCAAAGCAAAGAACAGGTCGGTCATGGTAAAACTTTGTACCCTTTTTAAAAGAAAATCTGCATATTTTTAAACAGTGGTTTTTACAGGAAAAAAAAAAGAGAGCGAAGAATGAAATAAATTTACCCTATTTTGGTGTTCCTAAAATTGTGGCGTCCAGGTCTACGGAGCGACAGGACACCGAGTGTTAATAAGGCCCAGGGTAGGTGCGTCTGTGTATATAATATGCACGCATCCATATTTTAAGTCCAGTAAGAAATGCATCTTCAAATAAAATGTATAAAAAGGGGAAAGAAATGTTTTATAGGGGGAGATAAGAGTATTAGAAAAAAAGAAAAAAACCAGCGGTTGATGTGTTCAAAGAGTTCGGCGGTCCTAGCTTTATTCCTTTCTGGCGTGAGACAATAAAATTTTTGCAATATCACGAAGAAACACTATGAGTATGAAGTTTAAATCCAACGTTAACGACGCACAAATATACAGGTATACTGTAGACACGTGTTTCGGGGCTACAAGGAGCCCCTTTTCCAATGCAAGAAGTATGAGCTTTAGGATGAAGAATGTTTGATTGATATTCTAGACATAAATTATGTAGCAAAAAATGTTTTTTAATGAATTATTTTCGCTGGATATGGTGTCTTCATTTATTCCCAATTTTCAAGGGCAGGAAAATTGGGAGTTTAACCCATTTATGCCCAGTAACCTAAAAACGGGACGCTTATTAATTACTGCATACAAAAACCTGTAATGGGACATCCTTTTACTAAAGCTGTTTTTCACCAGTTAAATAGTCCTTCTTCTTGAGAAAATCAGTTAGGGCCACTATTTGGACATCAGAGTTTATTTATTGATAGTTATTTTCAGACAAATTAGTCAAGCAACGATCCAGCATGGGTAGCCGCAGAAAGGTGGTGTTTTTTGCGAAGTTTTTTTTTTCGAACTTATTTTTCATAAAATTAAACTATTTTAAAATGATTTGCTTAAAATTTATCACAGATTCCTTTTGTAATGTTACTTTTCAAAAGTAAAGTCAAGTAAGGTCGTATTTTGCTCACATATCTGCAAAATATCCCATAAGCAGGACGTTAAATAGCGAACTATTTTAAGCCTAAAATGTATGTAAACCATTCCAAGTAAGAGTTTTAAGCAGATAAAAATTTAAAAAAATTCTTAATAAAAACTTGGGCATAAAGGGGTTAAGGCACACAAAAGCTAGTCTTTTGCAATAATATGATTATGATAGAATACCTCAGGAAAAATTAAGAAAATGGATGACTACTTTTGCGCTGATTGAAAGTTTTAAAATCTTTTTAAAAAATCCCATTTTTGAGTTTGAAAATTGAGATGATTTGAACAAGAACTTGAGTAAAAAAAAAGCAATTTTTATAGTGCTGTCCTCTATTGGTTTTCGTTATATATATTTCGACCCCGGCTATAAAATTTTTTTTAAAAAAAGTGCTACACTTAAAAAAATACGAATAGTTAGAGAGATGATTAAAAATTTAAACACCTCTGGAATCAAAACAATGGCATGTTAATTTTATCTAAAAAGTGCTAAATGTTCAAAAGTTTGAAAGATAAATTTTTTTAACTCACAAATATAAATTATCATACTTCTGTGTAAAACTAATTTTTCTGCGTCACAATTATTCTTGTACAGCTCTTATATGCAATCGCAATCTTTAGTTTCATTAAAAGAAAAATTTTCGACGTCCGAAGCTACTTACAGCACTTGTAGAAAATCTATTGTTAAAGAAAGAAATATAAAAAGTCCAAATGACATAAAATATTTTTGAAAAAAAAAATTGAACCGACTTCGGAACTTCACTCAGCAAATGCTCTAAAAAGTAAAAAATAATTTTATTCTTTGAACACCATCGATACTACATTTAAACATAAGTTTTGAAGTCGGCGCAAAACAGCTAAATAGAATCATTCGAAACTATTAATATAAATTTAAATGAATCCAGGTTCTTTATTCGCATTCGCATTCATTGAAAAATACATATTTATGTAATGGTACAAATATTCAGCTCTCAATTTTCAATGATTTCTCTGAAAATGTTGGCAAAATATAGAAAACATCATTTTACCTATAGTTTTTGCGCCGACTTCAAAACTTATGTTTAAATGTAGTATCGATGGTGTTCAAAGAATAAAATTATTTTTTACTTTTTAGAGCATTTGCTGAGTGAAGTTCCGAAGTCGGTTCAATTTTTTTTTTCAAAAATATTTTATTTTATTCTTTTTAGTGTAAATGTACATATGAAATAAGGTAATGTTTCCATTACAAAACTTCACCTAATTTGCTTAAGCAAATGCTTCATAAAAAAAGAAAGTATCAACGCGTCTAAAATTTTAAACGATTGACACTGAAAAATAATCCTTGTTATTCTCTGGTATTTATTTGTGTACTAGTTTAATTAAAGGCTAAATATTAACGGCTTTTCAACTAATTTATGATTCAAAACAACACTAGATTCTCGCAGTTCATAAAATTTCACGACGTATTACATAGTTGGCCCGCTAATGAGTTTTATGTTTGATTCAGTTAAGCCTTCATTCACAATTTTCATGATCATTATAATAACTGTTTCATATTAATCACGTTCTGTAACAATGGATTTCATATTTAATCATTTAGGACAAATCGCTTTAAATTTGAGCAAAAATTTGGAGATTTTCCTCATTTTCTTCAGAATTCCTTTATCAAACCTTATGTAAATTAAGACTAACAAAACCTGAAATATTACGAATCAATCAGTACCTGGTACGACTTTCAGTTCGTTGGAGTTCAGGAAAAAAAAGCAGGACATAGAAAGATACTCGGTTTAAAATTTTCAAAAAGACCATAGAAAGGAGTTTCATTATGCAATCCAGAGAAGCCTGGCGTTCAAAATGGTCATTATTACGATTACTGTGATCCCAATTTCTTTTTCGAAAGATTTCTGCAGGTTCCCGTTATCGAAACCGGACCACGAGAGGATGGGACCAATCGGAAAGAAAGACCTTTCTAACAAAAAAAGAATTTTTGAAATCGGTCCAGGCGTCTTCGAGTTATCTTGGAACATACCGAAAAAAAAAAATTTCTCCGACGAATTGTATAACCTCCTCCTTTGTTGAAGTCGGTTAAAAAAGGGTGGAGATTTTTAAAGATTTCAAAATAATTAACTAGCGCTAATACAATATCCATTGTCTCATAAATGATATTTATTTAATTTTAAATAAGGAGCCGGTTTGGGCTGTTTAAAGATTGAAATATTGCCCAATGATTTTTGGGGGCTTAGCGCACGAAATTCATCATGTTTTCAACGTTTGTAAGATACTTTTACACAAATGCAATTGAATATCTGAGGCAAAATGAAGAAAAAGGGATGTCTGTTTTATAGAAAGTTAAAAATTTTAGAATTTTTTTTAAACATCCCATTTTTGAGTTCCAAAATTAGAATGATTTAAAAAAGAAATTACCAAATAAAAGGTGAAATTTTGTAGTGCTGCCCTCTATTGGTGTTTATTAAAGTTCATAAACCTGCCCACGGAATTTTATTTTAAAAAGTGCGTAAGAAAGGGAGATTTTTTTTAAAACGTTGGTGGCTTCGAGGAATTACCCTTGAAAAGGATACACGATGATCAACGCCACCGTAATACTAAATACTTATCTCTGTCTCATTGTTAACCTGGAGCAAAAACGAACTGAAACACATGCGAAATTATACTGTTATGTATCTGAGGTCTTCGAAACTAATAGCAGAGAGATTACCCATGGTTCATTCTTACCCTACTTTCCCGTTTAAAAGTAAATGAAATCGAAAAAAGCATTAAAAGTGGCTTAATGCATCTTCAGAATATCCCCAAGTCCAAAAAAAAAAAAAAATCATACAGGAATTTAAAAAAAAAAAAAAATTAAAAATTGGAAATTGGGGTTTTGAGGAAATGTGTGTCTGTCGGTTTTCCGACCTTATGCACTCACCAGTACGATGGTGATCGACTTCCGGACGATGGTCTTGATCTTCTCCTGTGTGAAGTGCGAGTTGGTGCTGTGGGCCGCGCAGACGGCCTGGGCGAACTCCAGGATGCCGCTGCTCTCCTCCGGCTGGGGCTGGGGCTGGGGCGGCGCCGGGAGGGGGCTCTCCTCCACGCTGCTCACCACCGCCGCCCTAGCGCTCTCCTCCATCCGCTCCCTCGAGCGCTTCGGGACGCGCCCGTACCGGACAGCTGCAGAGAGAGAGAGAGAAAAAAGTAAGTATATACCATAAAAAATGAATGTTGTTTTTGCAGTATAACACAGCTTATTTTATAGTAATTTCACAGTAATAAACTGGAAAATTTTGCGTTTCATTTACATGTGCTTTGCTTAAATTTTCATTTATCTACTTTTTTGTCACATTTCCTCACTATTAAATGGTTGTGAAAAATTATTAAAAACAAATGAATTTATTCTGTTATCATGTTCAAGTATTTCTATTAAATATATTTAATGCAATTCTCGTGCTTTTTTCGAAAAACATAATCTTTTGAAATTTACTGATGGGAAAAGTGAAGTTTAAAAGTGCGCTCCAAAAAACTAAGCGATATTGATTGTCAGAATTTTAATAATTTTAATGAATTATGGGAACAAAAATATCTGATATTATCTTTGATTTCTTTTTTATGTCCGCCATTACTGATTATTTTTCGTGCACCACCAACTAGCAAGTTTTGGAAAACATTAAAACATACATAAAAGAGCCGAAAAATTAATATATGTTGGAGGGACATATTTTCATTTAGGTGAAAACATGTCCCTCACACACATCATGTTAATTTGGTTATGATCAAAGGATTTGGTTATGTCCAAAGTCCATCCAACAGCTTTTGTCGGACGTCTTTTACTCTATTTGCTCACTTCTTTTTCACTGAAAAAGGAGTCCCGTTACTTAATGCTTTTTTACATTGCTTTATTTTCCTTTACGAAGTGAGATACGGTGTAAGAAAGGAAAAAAAAAGGATCGCTACTCACAGTCCCTGGACATGCCGACGTCGAGGCATTTCTTGAATCTGCAAAACTGGCACCTGTTTCGGTTGAGTCGGATGACGAGGCACTTCTCGTCCCTCAGACACCGGTACTCGATCTTCTTCTGGATGCTGCGCCGGAAGAAGCCCTGCAACACACAGATCTCACATAATATACCTCCATGAGTTAAAATCCAAACTAATGGGACAATAGGTAGTTTGGATTTTCGAAAATGACCAAAAAATATTCGAATCCAACCACAAGGGGAGGTGCACAACTAGACCCCCCTCAAACCCCACATACCAAACTAAAAGCTTCTACGGCATACAGTTTTTGAGTTATGCGACATACATACATATACACACATACATACATACATTCGCACGTATATACATACGTACATACAGACGTCACGAGAAAACTCGTCGTAATCAACTCGGGGAAGGTCGAAAAGAATTTTTCGGCTGTTTATATGTTTGTAGGTACGTATGCACGTGCTGACAGATCGAAAAACTACTCAACATTCATTTGGGGATGAGCAAAGTCAAAACTTAGACCGAAATTTAATGCAGTTTTTTTCACGATCACAATACTTCCTTTACTACGTTCAAGGAAGTAAAAAAGGAAAACATTACAGTTAAGGAAAACAGCATTTTATTTAACCCTCGTGGGTTCCTTGGGGTCATATGTGACCCCAATGCAATTTCTGTTTAATATATTTTGTTAATCAACCATTTGTTTTTAATGGCATTTTGTGGCTTTTATTCTTCTAGTTTTCTATTCAAAATAATGCTATTATTGTGTTTTATTTTTCCCGAATTGCATTTTTTGCACATAAGACCCTTGGGGTCACTTCCCCAGAAGTCCAAAAAAAGAGGACGTTGCAACTTTTGTCCAAGAGAACTGGACAGAAAATGCATTGAAAAATGTCATAAGTGTTTGAAATTCACTTGCAAAAATCATGTTTTTTCAGGTGTGTAACAGATGTAAATAAATCTACAGTTATTGTAAGTTTTTCTCTAAAATTATAATTTTAATTCATAAACTAAATTTTACTTTAATTGTATCTTTTTATTTTTTGTTTTTTTAGCATTAAAAAGTGTGTGAACTTAAATAATGCATATAACATTCAATAATTATAATGAATTAATTAAAGGAAGCATTGGGGTCGTTTATGACCCCAAGGGTCTTGAGTGTAACTGAAATGGGAGGGACCCACGAGGGTTAATGAAATGAAGTGGTTTTTCAACATGTGTGGAACATAACATACAATGCAATACACAACAGTGCCCTAGGGAGAGGCGAGGCCGAGGGGTACCACGAAGTGACCACGATTTCAATACGATTATACGTTTTAAAGCTCTCAAATGAAGGACTCCTTTTTCAAGGCATCTAATGAAGTCCATTATATACGTGACTTTCTCCCCCCCCCCCTTTTTTTTCTTCTCTTTCTCCATTTAAATTTATCTTGCTTTTTCACACGCATAAGTTTTTTTTTTTTTTTAATTGTATGTTATATGTGTATTTGAGTGTTTATATTTTATGTCATGTTTATGTCAAGAATCTGTTGTATGTCGAAATTAACTCAAAATTTTTGTTCAAAATATGTACTTTTGTTTTTTAAATAAATGTCTCAGTGACTCATACAAAATCGGTTAATCCAAGCAATTTGGGAGGTACGGGGGGTCTCTGGGGTGCTAAATGCTACAAAAATACGATTATACGTATATGAACGTATATATTCATGTACGTAAATGAACTACAACAGTAAAAGAGAAGTGATAAACGAAGCAGAAACTAAAAATGGTTCGAAATGAATATATTGTACTGCATTGAGAAAAAGGAACTTTATGAGAGATTCGATACTTAAAATTTTTAAGATGATTGCCATTCAAAGAATATTTTTTCTTTTTTTAAATGTGACTTGAACACAAATGCATCAGTACAATGATCTAAACTGTTTACCTTTCAGAAGAACAGTAGTTCATTTTGTAGGAAATCGTACTGAAACATTCATTTTAAGGATTCTGTCTTTTAGACTCGTTCGTTCGTGAACGACAGACACATCCTTAAAAGTTATGGGCGTTTCGCTGTAAACTCGTAATTAGCTGTCAGAACCGCGTATTTTAAAAGTAATAAAGTGCAATAAAGTAATTATCTCTCTAATTCAAATAAAGCATTACTGCTTTACAGTCCAATCGTATTTGGAGACACAATAGTTTTTTCTTTTCATAGAAGTTTTCTAAGTTCTAAAAACGCCGCCCCCTGGCTGTCCTAATCCTATACTCTAACACTTAGAGGTAATATTTCAAAAAACCTATCAACACTACATAAATTAAGCAATTAATATCTAAAAATAGAATAACGTAACCTTTTTTTTTAATCAGGTCTAGTTACGCATTTCTGAAACTTAACACTGTCATGTAAGTGCCGTCCGGAGTTTTTTCAAACAGTCCCCTGCCACAAATTCAAAGCTGTAATAGAAAAAAGTCTGTTACTCTTGCAAACGTTTTTTGGCATGCAGTTAGACGCAATCAGTATGAATGTGCTGAAATTGTTGAGAACGCTGTTGAAAGTTGAAATGCCACTTTGTTTAGTTTCAGAGCAATTTTTGATGAAAGAAGCATCTTGGTGGTTGCGAAAACAGTCCTTTGGCAAGTGATTTTATAAATGCTAAATAGTTTAACCATGAAACATATTATTCATTATATCCATGACTAGTGTCTAAATGTATCAGTGGTTTCGTAACTAATTATATTCCAATTATTTTGAAAATATTATGCAACTAAGTGAAAATAAACAGTCCCATGGCGACATTCCCTTGCTTAGCAATACGGGAGGGGACTTGTTCATTGTCATGATTTATCAGAAAAACACAAATTTAAACTGGTCCTCTTTTGAACCAAAGTAATAGATTCATTTCTTGAGCAACAGTAATATACTTATACGAACATGACAAAAAATAGATCCGGATAGCTTTTGTATTGGAAATTACGAGTTATTGGAAATTATGAGTATTGGAAATTACGAGTACGAAATCGGCATTATATATTCGATGTTGCTGGTTACATATCAGATTAATTAGGCTCGTATAGTTCTGGACAAGCTTTCAGTTCTTCAAACAATGTCATTGCGAAATGGTGAAAAAATAAGGAAAAAAATTAATTATTTTATTAGTAAAGTTTATTTTATTTGAATATGCAAATACATGCACATGTTTTTGCCCAAGTTTCGTCAGAACACTTGATGCTGCTGCTAATAGCCACCAAATAATAAGACAGCAGCAGGCAAGGTTGGGCTTAAAAAAACATCGAATATTTTTTCTTCCATAACGTTTATAAAATAAATTATTTCTTACTAAAACGGTTGCATTAAATTTTTGAAGAGTACACTTTTTTGCTTAATTTGATACATTGGTACATTATTTTTATCGCACAGTAATAGCATAACTGGATAAGAACAATCAGCGAATACAGAACCTTGAAATAAATGTGTCGACAAAAATCGAAATATCTGATTAATATAATCATTGAACTACAATACCAAGATGAGTAGAGCGAAATGTTTTGCCGTTCAAATCCGCCATCATTCAAGCCGGTATGTCGAAAGAAGCAATCTTTATTTCCATATCGCTTGTTTTATTGTCCGAAGCGGGAATACTTTCGAAACTCAGTCCGCTTCCATGCTGAATAATGGAAGTTAACTCGTTTCTTAGTATTGTAGCTCAATATTTATGAGGAAAACCGGGTTAAAGGAAAATATAATTTCAATTTTTAAGCTTTAGATACTGCCGTTTCTTTTGGATGAATAGGGAAGTAGCAACTTATTGAATGTTCCGATTTTGACTATTTGATATATTGTTAAGAGACTTAAAAATGTTCAAAAATTCAACATCGCTGAATTTAAAACACAATAATTGCTTTTTAATGAGCTTATGAAAATATTTTTAGAGGAACAATGTCAATCGCTACTTTTTTTCACAATTTTTGTCGCCATTGATACTTAAATTGAACGAAAATTACAAAATAATGAACTTTTCATATGGTACTTTTGAGTAAGTTTTCAAATCATCAAAAATAAAGATATAGATAAGTGGATAATCTCCAAAAATATTCACGGCGCCTAATACGTGTCGCAGTGTTTTCAAATTTGTGGAATCTTTAGTTCTGTATCTCTCAACCATTTACGCTGAGCGGGCTGATAAAAAAAAAAAAAAAAGAGGTACGGCCTTTTGAGATGTTTCCTTTCTATTCTTTTCTCTCTTTCCCCGTGCCTTTTATACATATATATTGGGGGGGGGGGGAGGTTGGTTTACAGAATAAAATAGTAATAATGAACAAAAAAATTGATTGATTATAAACTATACTGTCACAAAAATTTTAAAACATAAAAGTACATGATTATTACAATAACTGTACATGAGAAAAAGCATTTTTTTTTGAGAGAATAATAGAAAAAAACGAAAAATAATAAAAGTTCGTGAAAAATATTCGTATAGGGTGACAAAAAAATATTTTTCCTTTTCTGTTTCTTTTTTTTTTTTGAGTAAGGACGTGAGGGAGGAAAAATCTGAGGACCGGCCGAATTTCTTCTGTTTACTCGCGCCGGTCCGAACAAGATACAAATGGTGCTGCCATCCATTGATTAAAATCAAAGAGGCATTGCAGCAGGCTCCGAAACCATCAAATCCTCCACAGATGCATTCGTAAATTTTAGTGTACCGTGACGCCCATGAAAAGTAACGGAGTCCAGACAAGGGCCTTCTCGGGGTGAAGGGGGGGGGGGTAAGCCCCTCTCTCAGAACACTTGGTTTCAAAGCAACTACTTTTGATTTTGATCTCCAATACGAAAGATAAACTAGCTGTCGTAGCCGTCACGAAACTTTATTCTATATCTATCTTATGAATTCCAGTTACAAAATAAAATACGTACTCGCCCGAATAATTGGAGACAGCTCCAATTTCCCAATTATCGTAATAACCCTGCAAATGCAAAATTAATGAGCGAAATTGGAAATCATTGCAAAAGCCTTGTTTAGATTAATTGCAAACATTTTATTTGTTAGTAAAAAGAAATTGGCAACAGTTAAAAATTTCAAATCATTGAAAGTTTTCAGCTGTTTTGATAATTAAATAGCGTGAAAGCGAATTTTTAATGAATTTATTTTTCGCATTGTTGACTAAGCGCAAAAATCGTCCCACCCTCCCCCTGGGGCGATCGGCGCCAAAATTTAATCGATGCTTGCTTCCATATTGGGTTAGTGTTATTCAAAATTTCATTCAAATCTCAGCAATATTTCTCGAGATACAGTAGGTGCAATGACAAAATAAGCACTTTTGATTGCTCCACCCCCCTTTGAGATATTGACACACAAATTGAATCAGCACTAGTACTCAATAGGGTCTACCTATGGACTAATTTTCGTTTGATTCCGCCTGTTACTTCCTGAGATATAGCAATCACCCCAGCGCAGAACACGTGCGATTGCTCCACCCCCTTCAAGATATTGACACGCAAATTAAATTAGCACCTGTACTCAGTAGGGTCTACCTATGGACCAATTTTCGTTTGATTCCGCCGGTTACTTCCTGAAATATAGCAATCACCCACGCGCAGTACACGTGCGATTGCTCCACCCCCCTTAGAGGAATTCGCTAAAAAAAGTCAGGTGCACCAGTTCACATGGTGGTACATATGTGCAAAATTTTTTGTTCGATTTCATGCAGTAGTTTTTGCTTTAGCTCGGCCACAAAAACAGGTCACACACATACAGACAGACACACAGACAGACACACAGACAGACATTTTCCAAAAATGGTCGAAATGGACTCAGCGCACCTCAAAACGTGCAAATCCGTCAAAATTCGACATTCGAAAATTTTCACGAAACCAATACTTTCTTCTACATATTCGATGCAGAAGAAAGTAAAAATCTACCAGAATAACCAGATTTAGGCTAAAAAAATTTTAGTAAATCCCCCCCCCCCCCCACCAAAAAAAAGTAATGCCACACTTCGTGTCAATCCTTCTCCTCCTCCTAATCACAGACTTACTATTTCGAGGATCCCCTCCCCCCCCCATTCCCCATCAAAGCGTGACATCATTTGTGACAGGGCTATTCACAAATGACGTTACTTTTTTTTTCAACAAACTTGACATTCCTGCCCCTTTTGTCACGCAGTGTCACACCATGGGTGTCCATGGCCGCACAACTCCGTTCCTTGTCATGTATCACGTTGTTTTACATAAGCATGTTGATATAAGAAAATGCGTGATGTGACACTTGTCACAATTTTTTTACAATCACAGGGACCACTCCCCCCCACCTCCCCAAAGCATGACATCACTGTCGGACGGCCCCCAACAGAGATGGAACAGTGCGTCCGTCCGCAAGAGTCGTCAGTGTTGGACTGATGCCGCGCGTCATTCCTCGCAGCGGTCACTTTCCCCGAAAAAATGGGTCGAAAGTTCACACAGATGCTCTTTTGCGCAAACGCAGGCTGCTCGGACGGCCACTTCGTTAACCCCCTGACACCGTCTCTGGACAAATGATCGACAACTCCACGGGTTCTTCCACAGGATGAAGCCACGCAATCGCCTGATGCTTAATTATCATAAATATCGTAGCAACAACAGATGGCATCATATTCATCGATTGATTCCTGTTCTAAACATCCTACCAGACCTTCATGGGACCTGTGTGCTATATATATACTTACATCGTACAGGGTTACTACCAGTTGCGTAGCGAGAAATGTTTCATGGTGGAGGTGGGTCATCGGAAATTTTTCGCTATTAATGGTCAAAAAACGCAATTTTAGGCCCTTCCCCTCGTGTGTGTTTATACATATAATTTTGCTGCTTCAGAAGTTTTATGACCCCTTATCGCCCCCCCCCCCTCCCTGGCTACATCACTGGTTACTACAAATAATAATTCATTCGTTTTTAAAACGTTATACCTCTAAAAGTATTGCACGTACAACGGATGAGGAACATTAATCTACCCCCAAAACACCGCAAGAACAGATCAACATCACGCATATTGTAACAGGATATAAAAACTTTTTTTGTTTGTCGTCATCTCAAGAATACAGCCCTCGCCCCCCATTAGCACCTGGTTAACACAATACCAAATATCAGCAACTCGCTAAATGTCAACTAGTTCCTAAAAAAAAATGCATGTGCGAATCTATCAAGTAATTTTTCAACATTTATAGCAAAACAAATGCAGAGAAATTTTTTTCGAAGACAAAAAGAAAAAAAAAAAAAGTCCATGGGAACTCTTTTTTTTTTTTCTTTTTTCTTTTTTTTTTTTTTTTTTTTTTTGTCGTGTGCGAGCCAGGCTGGCAAGTTGGGGTGCGCTGCTTCACTTTTCAAACTGTACCGTTATTTGGTGTGAAGTCCGACTTCCACAGTACACGCATGTCATAGGTACCCGTTTATGCCATAGGTACCCGTTTATAGGGTAGGCAACCTTTCACACAACAACACATTCACACAAAGAAAGGACAAGGATAGGAGGGAGAAAGCACATCCATGCCCAAGCTGGGACTCGAACCCGGGGCCACACTACTAGACAAGGGCTCTGTTATCAAAGAATTTAAATTTAACTCTTAAATTTGACTCTTTTAAGAGTTAAATTTCAATTCTTTGATAACAGTGTTGTCTACCAGGGGAGAGGAGTCGAGGTGCAACATAGAAATTTTTAGGGGGGTTGTTTTCAGGGGTGCTCTTTTTTGGGGGGAACTCTTTTTTTAGGTGGGGGCTCTTGTTCTCAGGGAGTCTGTGTGACATTTAGGGGGCTGCATCTCTGCTTGGCACCCCTGGTGATGACAAGGGTTACGCTTAAAACTCGTCCCCCCCCCCCCAGCACGTCTTTTTTCGCTTTGAATGCGCCCCTGTTCGGAGGAGCTGCTGCACTAGCTCATTTCACTGACTCAGTTGCTTTTGTTCAAAAACGCATTTTTACTCCAAAAGTAGAATCCCTCACGCATCAATTTCATTTATGCAACTCTGAGAGTGAACAGAACACTTTCCCGCCAGTGGCCTCGATCGTCTGCTGTGACGTCACGCCGGCACGAGGGAGAAATGGAACGGACGGAGGGGGGAGGGAGGCGCTCACGTGATTCGAAACGAGGCCGGACCCGGCGTTCGGCCGAGAAAAGCGAAAGTGGAAAGTCACGTGAGGCAGCAAAAGACTTTTTGTTTCTCTTTACTCCGATTATTTCGCTTTTTGAGTTAAGCGGTGATGTAACGGTCTTGAACGCGAGACGCCGAGCGATACGGAGCGGCCATCTTTGGACACAATTACAAGACGATTTATCTTTCTCTCTCCAGCCCAGGAGGGCCTCGAACGTGAAAATTTTGGGATGGGGAAGATTCTCGTTTTGCCAAATTAAATATCAAAAACTACCGAGCGACAAAAAAAGATTTTGCACACATCCCTCCTCCATCTTGAAAAGAAAAAAAAAAAAACAATTTTGCATTGAATTGTCTCTTAATTTGCCGATTCGTCAGGATTTGCCAAATAAGGAAATTTTTGCATGTCACAGTGAGTTATCATTCGGACACCTTTGCCTCCAGACCACCGTCATTTCGAATTTTTCTTTCGGGGTGAGGTCAAATGTTATCGGAAAACAACAAAACCAAGCCCACTTGCATGCAAAAAGAAAGAACTTTTCAACCGCCCCCCCCCCCGACTTCCCAAAATGATGAGGGGGAGAAAGCCTTGGCTCTTGTCCTCACCCTATTTCTATGCTAGTTTCGTTGACACTTGTTGCAACGGCAAGGAAAAATTGAAGATCCGGCGCAGTCAGAAAGAGGGCGTGGTTGCACCATTGTTTTCACCAGACATTCTTTTGATCGAAAAGAGCCAGTTTTTAGATTCATGGGCGCGATAATCACTAATGTGTTTCGTAACCAACGACAGCACATTTTAAGCAGTTATATTTGTTTAAAGTAATCGAGTACAAAATGATGCAATTGTGAAAAGCTGAGGTGCCAACACTTTAGAGTAGGATTTGAACCAAGGGATATTTCACGCCCCCTTACAAAAAAAAAAAAAAAAAAAATCTCAAAAGCACCTTTAAAATGTTCAGCACCAAGACTAAAAGTCCTCAATAGCTAAAGAGTAAAAAGCATTTTCTCTAGCAGCCACCCTTAGTTTGCCATTGCATTTCAAAGCTTGTAGCCTTCGTTTTACAAGTATTTTTTTTCAATTTAGCATTTTAATTTCAGGCATTCCGTTTTGCTGACTCATAGCAAGTGTTATGGCTAACCTAACTCTGGTCTACCTTGCAAACTACTTTCGGGCTTTTTAATCTGCGCCGCAAATTACTGGAAAATAACTCCGCTACGGGGCTTTAAAATAACCGCGTTGTGATCTGCGACCCCGAGGCATTAGTGATGCCGACTGCATATCGGGCGCAGGTGGTTGGAGCAGGGGCACACGCTTTTGTTTACGCATTGAGATCCGAGTCCCGATTCGGACCGATTTAGTTCTCCTCGACCCCATTGTTACGCTCTCGAATTTTCGGTGGGAGATCCAGAATCGTTTGTATCTGCGTCTGCCACGTGGTGACGAAGCAGTGAGTAATGAGAAGGTAATATGTGTTTTGCGCGGTGTCGATTTACTAATTCTTTATATCCGTCTTAGTAGTTTTTTGACAATCAGTCGAAAGCATAACTCGAACATATATTCGAGGAGGGTTACCTTCGAATTTGTGCCGACAGAGTGGTGAAGTAGTTAAGACGCCTCTCACGCCCAAAGGTGCGGGATCAAACCCGACTCCAGTTGGTGGATTTTCATGATGCAGAAAATCGACAACGTCCATGTCGTATGTTTATGCGGCATGTAAAAGATCCCTCGAGTACTTGTTTGGTTTATAGCATCTCGTGGCAAAATTAAATTCCAAGTGCAGTTTCGCACTTGGAGCTCTTGCGGGTGCCTTCATCTAGTGGTGAAACTGGGCGTCAAAATTCTCGTGGCAATGGCATTCCTCCGATGGTGGTATTACATGAAAGAGCGGATGCCGGTCTTGGGGATTGAGCACTAGGTCTGCAAATGGCAAGAAGCTGAAAACGCAGCCCCATTTGAAACAAACAAACCTTCGAGTTTGGCAAAGACTCTATACGTTTCTCTCATCAACTTGATCAATACATTTGCACGGATGTGACATTTTTAAGCGTATATTTGCACTTTATTCCTGGAATTGTTTTTAGGCTCTTAGTTTCCGTATTTTTGAATATGAGGAACCATCGTGTATCACAACATAAGGTATCAACTTTCTAAAAAAAAAGTCTGTGTGCTTAAAAAATAATAATTTGTACATGTTGCTGCCATGACGGCCGGTAATACCCACAATACGTAAAAATAACTATTTTTCAGTACAAAATGTTTTAAGAGAAAGTTGATTTTGTTTTATTATGAAATGTTTCTTTTGAATTAAATACATAAAAATTAAAAGCCAAAGTTTTAAAATTCCGAGAATAAAGAGCAGTTTTATGAGTAAACCATTGTCACACTCATGAAAATGAATTCAGAGAACTATCTTGCACAACAATGTCATGTTCCAATTTTGGCATGCTCACACTCGAAACAAGTACAAAAGCAGTGTAAGAGAGTAGAACTCATTTTGATTCTGTGCTTCAAAAATTTTGCTTTTGAAGTACTTGCATACAAATTTCAAGCATCGAACTACACTTTGTTGAAGTTTGAAAGACCCTTCAAGTTTTCCACTTTTGACAGAAAAGTAAATGATTTGTTAAAGCCCTTGCAGGAAAAAACTTTCTCTCGTTAGTTTTCCTAGTTTATTTAAAATCAATTGGAATGATCTCTGTAGGACAATTTCGGGTTAGGTTAATATTTTCGTTTATACAAATACTAAGATTAAATTAAAAATTTAAGCAAACCCTGACCCTGATTGCCGATCTCGCATTAAAACAAACTTCTCTGGTTATGAAGCATTTTAAATCTAAATATATAATTACTTTCGAGAGGACATGGTAAACACGGAAAGGAAAGATAATCCTTACTAGTATATTTGCTAGTCGCAAAAGCAGAATAAAAGAAAATTCTTATACTACAAAATCAATTACAAGTATTTCAATTGTTAACAAATAGAAACTGGCAACAGATAAACGTTTTAAATCTTTGAGTTCTCTTTCCTCGTCGGTCAACAATGACATCCCGTAGATTTAAGATTCAGAACATCTATCTGCAAAGCGTGTGAAAAATCTGTACTCGCCTTTCACCCAAACTCGTTAAATTTCGCGACTTTTCTTAAAATTTCGGTTGATTTTAAGACCTCATCTATCGATACCGAAAAAACAAGGGAAAATAGTTTATGCATCCAAAACACATTTCACTATATGATCGTTCGATTGCTACTAGTTTTTTTTTTTTTTTCAGTCAATGAATTAAACAAGAAGTTCTGTCAAGAACTAAACGAGCCTACTTTCCCGTACATCGACATCGGCATTCTAGCATCTGATCATTATTCTCTTGATTATCTAAGACTAAAAATTATGTCAAACATACCTTTAAAAGCAAAATATACCTCTCTCATCAGATGAAATAGACACATAAAAAGTAAATAAATGAATAAATAAAGTTTTGTCGCACCTTTTAAAGAATGTAACTGTTACAGTTCTTCCGTAGAAAAATTCCTCAATTGTTTTCAAAAAAAAATTAAAAGTACAAAGTACATCAAAACACATTTTATCAAAGGAAAAAAAAAAAAAGAAAAAAAAAGAAAAAAAAACTCGTCCGTTGATAAAATGTCTCGAATTTCACTTTTAATCCGTTGCCAGTTGTTAAATATAAATAAAGAATAAAATGCCCTAGTGAATGAAACATTTTTGTTACAAAAAAAAATCGTCTGCCAAAAATAATAATAATAATAATAATAAATTCAATAAAACAAATGAATAAATAAACAAAAAATCGTCTGCACAGTCAGTCATTTTTTTTCGGACTGTTTACTCAAAAGTTATTAGGGGTGACAGCTTGCTTGAGCGGTTCAATGTTGAATGAAAAATTGTTCAAATCGGAAATGTAAATACGGGAATGAAGTATCCTTGAAAAGTTCTTTCCAACAAAAAAAAGTTTGTTCAAATCGGACTGTTCATTAAAAAGTTAGTATCGCGGGACCGGTTATTTGAACGGCTCAAAGTTGAACCAAAAATTGTTCAAATCAAAAAATCAAATATGGGAATGAGCTGTACTCGCCGAGATCTTTCCAACAAAAAAAAGTTTGTCCAAATCGGAATGTTCATTCAAAAGTTATTAGGGGGGGACAGACAGACCGACCGACCGACCGACAGACCGACCGACAGACCGACCGACACACAAATTCCCCATCTCAATACCCTACTTTCAAATTTTTAATTTTTCGATATTCATTTTACCTCTTTATTTTTTTAACTTGGCGATATTTTTTGGACTTGGCGATATTTTTTTTAACTTGGCGATATTTTTTGGACTTGGCGATATTTTTTCGATGCATTAAGCTACTTTTAATACTTTTTTCGTCTTTCTTTTATTTTTAACGGGAAAGTAGGCTAAAAAAAAGTGAATAGAAATCAACTTAGACTCCAGTTACTGTCAGATTTCCTTGAGTAAAACTTTCCGCAAATTTACGCATGCGTCAGGACTTTTTTGACCTTACCAAAATGGGGATGATAGATAAGATAACAATAAGGGGAAGAATAATAAGAAGCATTTTGAGCCGCATCAAACAACATGGAACGATGCTTATTTCAAAAACATAGTTTAGTTGAATATGTCAAAAGGATAGCAAATGCAAGTTTTAAATTGAAAACTTCGGAAAGTTCTTATTTACAAACCATCACCCATCACCCCATTTTTAAGTGAAATGGTTCGCGAGTGCTAGACGCGGTTTTTACGGACAGACAGTACGTTTAAATTTTTGTATGTCTCATAAAATAATAAAAATTGAAAAACAACTACATATAATGACCGCATACGGTTAACCAACTACGCGAAACACTCAAATTTCCCATGGTGTTTCACGATTTGAAACCCGGTAGGTCTTATTAATTTCACGTGTTGCGTTCTGCTCTACGATTCTCCGCGTGTTTCGTTTTCAGATCGGGTTACATCGCCGATGACAATGAAAGTGCGGGATCGTCATCGTTATCGTTTTTAGGCGGCCTACTTTTCTTCGGGATCCCGATATGGTTTTGCCCTCCGGCCGTGGGAAACTCGAAGCGAGGTGACCTCGCTGGACAAACATGACGCAATAACCAATAATAATAATAATAATTAAAAACGAAACAACTTTGTTGCGCAATCCTTTCTTTCCTGAGTGCAAAAGGTCCGACATGCGACTTTTTTTTCAGAGTGGATGATGGGGTTGAGCCGAATGTGTGTGAAAGACAAATGTTTAGTTTTCACTTTCTAGCAGTTTGAATAAGAATCAACGCGTCAGTGTTTGAGGTCAAGTAAGCGGAAAACCTATGAATGATGTAGAGAACATTACAACGTTAAAAAGGCACAAATGAGCAGGGATACTGCAGACACGTGTTTCGGCGTTACAAGGAACGCCTTTTTCAATGCAAAAAAATTTGAGCTTATGGATTCACAGACATCCGACAAAAGCAAAGGAAGGAGGGGAAAAGAGTCAATGTTTTTTTTGTTTCTGCATCTACATAAATTCCTTTCTCAGAAAGAGAGGGGCTGGTCAGTCATTTAAATTTTTTTCTACTGGAAGGGGAGCAATGGGTGTTGTATACTCAATATAAATTATGCCAAAAAAAAAAATCTAGATTAAAAATCGGATTTTAAACCTAGATTCCATAGACTGTGAAAATTACACCTACGGGACAGGGCATGTGGATGACATTTCAATGCAATATTTTATTTTTAAATGAATATTCCATGTAAAATAGAACTCGAATCATAACGTTTTTAGCAAATGCAGCGTAGGCTTAAATCTACAGGGTTGGAAACCGATATCATTGTTGGTCGACGAGGAAAGAAAACTCAAAGATTTTAAATGTTTATCTGTTGCTAGTTTCTATTTGTTAACAATTGAAATACTTGTAATTGATTTTAGTATATGGATTTTCAATTTTCCCTCTTTATTCTGCTTTTGCGACTAGCAAATTTTACTAGTAAGGATTATCTTTCCTAGCAACCATGGAGTCGGCGCTCCTTCATGACTAACCATTAGCGAAATTTCTATCGACATTCGCTGTAAAACTACTTTGGCTGCATTGCAGCGGTTTAGGCAGTGAAAAAAATCACGGTAGCTACGTTTCTCGCTGTAAAGCATTATTGTTCCTTTTGCACATTTTATTAAGATACTGTTATTGAAGTTTCAAATTTTAAACAAAAATTGAATTTCCCAATTTAAGAAAGAGTATAATTCTTTTTTATTCACTACATTTAGTAAAGGTAGAAAAATGTCTAAAAGTTCGTAAAAAAAAACATAGGATTTTCTTTATTTTGAATGCACAGGCACACACACACAAATAATATAGATAACTAGCAGTACCCGCACGGCTTTGCCCGTGGTATAAAATTAAAAGGTCATTTAGTAATAAATTGATATATCAGAAAGAATACTCAATTTTAGTTATACTTCAACTTTTATTCCTTAAAAGTATGATATAAAAATCAGCCAAAAGAGAAAATCAGAACAATTTTGTTGCTTACAGAAACCAACGGAAATCTTACCAAAGTTTAAAAGAAGAAGGAAGTTTTCTTTCCTAGCTTTAAAACAAAATAATACATTTTTCGAAATGAAACATTTTAGAGAGAACGTTGCAATACCGCAATTTATACGGTATTTTTTATAATTTACCGGGTTTTAAATTCTTAAAAACTGAGAAAAGAAAAGCAGGCGATTTTTTACAACAGTTAAAATATTTTATTTAACTCATTTTAATAAGGCTTGAAGTTTGGATTGCTGCCAAAACAAATATATTTTAAAAATTATTAAGGGAAAAAGAACGAAACAAATAAGAGATATAAAAACGTAACCATATGGCAACAGCGTGAAAAGTTAATGTCCGTTGATAAAATAATTCATTTCATCTTTAATTCCAAATTTTATTCTCGAGCTTAATCACTTAAAATCGTTTGGCTTGCTAAAGGGTAAGCCTTCAATTTCGGGATTCTATAAATAATTACAGCAGCTCTTCTAATGCACGTAGAACCTTCGAATTGACATCATTTTTAGCAGAAAATTTTCAGGTTTCGAATGACATAAGACTTGAAAATGTGTATGAAATATTTCTTCCCCTTTTTATCGACTTTGTATGAAAAATGAGCTAAGAATTAGAATAAAAAAAGAACGAAATAGAATTTAGAAAAAAAAAAAAGCTTCGTAGTGCACACTCCCATGTCACAAACTAATTTTGTGCCAAATTTTATGAAAATCGATCGAAGGGTTTTGGCGCTACGCGGGTCACAGACAGATAGACAGAAAGAAAGAAGGAAGGAAAAAGACCCACCTTCAGCTTTATTATTAGTAGAGAAGAGAAGATTATTAGATCGAATTTTAAACGTTTAATATGACACTGAAATTTCCATTAAAATCGCAACAAATTCAGTAATTTTTAGAAAGCTAAAAATTCTAGTTTGCCTTTATGGGCAGGGGGTGGGGGAGCATACATTTCCTCCTGAAATCTCAATTACCGTGTTTGTGCCCAACGGTACTCATTTTCTGCAGGACCTTGGAAACGCGTTGAGAGACCAAATATGGCTAACCCATTGAGTCCTCACGTTTTCCAATTGTTTGTGCGTTTTTCCGATCTCTTTTTATTCCTATTACGCGAGTGCATCTTCTCCTCCCTCCCCCTTCTGCGGAAACCAGTTTCATTCATAGAGAGTGGACGCGTGTTTCTGTTGCGTGCACAAAACAAAGATGCGCTGACCCTCTTTCTGACCTCGTTTCTCTCTCTCTCCCCGTTGAGCAATACCGAGGACTTTCGCCGGCCGAAGCCAGCGATTCACGTGCGGGCAACGGGTTGACGGGTGTAATCGAATGGCCACAGTCGAATCATTCGATTGTATTTACTAATCGATAGCTTGATTACATCGTTTCGATTTTGGCAGGGTCCGAGGTCCGACTAACTAAAAGTGAGGACCACGGCCGCGACAATACTTTGGAGGCCCCTTTCTATGTTCTGTCTTTTCAAGTCAACAAAAAAGTCTTTTAACTTTTTCGCAGTGGCGATACAAGCCTTTTTTGGGGATCATTGTATGTAGCTCTGCAAGAGCCTATGCAGTTGCACCGTATGCTTTATGTCTAGCCCTGATACTGCTTCTTTATATCCATTTTAGCTCAAGAGTTTTATAGCTAATTCTCAAGAAAGAAATATTTTTTACTTCCATAAAATTAACTAAATGAGAGAAATACCAATTAAAAGTATCAAAGGAGATTGTCTTTATTTTTCAATTTGTGAATCATTATTTTTTTCTTAAAAATACATAATTCTTTAATGCTGTGCATCAGTTTTTACAAAATTAGAAGCCAATTAAGAAGATGAGGCCCCAGTCCCAGGCCAAGTTGGCCCGCGCCATAATCAGGCCCTGTATTTTGGGTCATTCCACGAAAAGGCCGCAATCTTGTCCCGTACGTGACGCTCATTCATTTCATTGACCCATTAATGCCTAGCGTCCCCTTTTAGGGACGGTCCAAAAAAGGGTCTGAATTTTCCCAAAATGAACATTTCCACCAAATAATAGTGTTCAATTAGTACCTTGGTATTGTTTCAATTTGTTGTTAACAGATTGCAGCACATAACCATTGTAAAGTGTGTTTTGTAGCAGTTTTAATATGATCTTTATCGAAAATGACATCATTCACAATCTCAAGAAAAAAAGCTGAGTTTTCAAAGTTATTCCCAGCTTCCCAATTTATGTTAATTGCTGATTTTATTTCTTCATACAAAATGTCTTTTTAAATATTGTATCGTAGGCAAAAAAAAAAAAAAAAAAATAGTAAAAGAAGTATCTACCCTCTGGGGTCTATCGTAACTTTTAAGGGACGATTTTTCTTTCCTTAATAAAAAAATTATTTTTTACATGATGTTTTTTTCATTATTTTTCCTGTCCATTAAATACTATTTTTAACCAGTACACAAAATATCTCTGGGAAAAAAAATGTCAGGCATTAATAGGATAACCAGTTGTGATTTTAAAGGGTAATGAACAGAATTTTATTGGTTAAGAAGTCACAAACCATTGTGGGAGTTTTAGGCAAAAATCTTTGCTCATTACCTTTAGAAATTACTTCTTTTTAAAGAAATATATGAGCGTTACGTGAGGGACGAGATGGTGGCTTTTCTTGGAATGGCCCTTTTGAATGAGTCTTTCGAATGAGTTTGTCATCCAATGAGCATTCATTGTAAAGTCCTCTCAAATGATTACACTAGGGGTGGATAAAGAACTAGTTTTTCGGAGGGGCTCTGAAAAATAAAAAGTGCCCCTCCTCACACCAAGTAGTGCTGAATTTCTTTTACGATGTCTGAAAACAACTTTGAATAGTGCTTTAAAGTACAGAAAAATTCTTCGAATGCGGACGCAAAATATCTTTTTCAGCTTTTAAGCCAGTTAAATACTAAATCTTACATTAATTTCCCCAAAATAGTATAATAGTGCTCCGTATTACTTTGAATTATTGTCAAGATGATTAAAAAAAAGAGAGTTATTGAAATAAAATATTCACTATTTTTCCTATCCAAGAAGTATCAAGTCGCGATATTACGTACCCTTGATTTCGAAACACGTCAGCTTTAGGTATTCTTTCGCATTGACTTTCGCTGCGATTTTCAAGTGCAATTTACAATTTATAAAATTATCTCACATCATTTTTAGTGTTTATTTACAGGTTATTGGAAACAACAGTTATTCAATTTGTTCTCTTGAGATTTTCGAAATTGGACATGATGCAAAAGGCAAGACAAGGGCTAAAATCAGGACCGTAACCAGACCACACAACTTTCTCGTGAAATGTATATAATCAATAAAATTAGGTTTTTAATTCGTAGATTCTATTGATTTTCGTTAACAGGTTAGTCAAATGGGATGCTGTTTCAAGGGCACTATCATGAGCAAATGTAAAAAAAAAAAAAGGCGTGTGTATTAAGGGGAAAAAATATGATGTGCACACTACATATGAATAACTTCACTCATGTTTCAAATATTCGACGAATTTTTAATCACTCAAAAAAAAAAAAAAAAATAGATGCGTGTACTGATAACACGCATTCAAAATAATACTTATTAAATTAATATTTCTCGACACTTGTAAAATATGTCAAGTACAGAGAGTTTGGCACTTTCAAATTTAAAATAATTAGGTGTTTTTTTTTTTTTTTTTTTTTTTTTTTTTTTTTTTTTTTGCGCCAGTTATTCAGAATCTGAATTGAAAATCTGTACTTTTTCGGAAGAAATAACGTTCGCAATGGCTACACTAAGAATTAATACTGCAGATAAAGCAAAAAGTTCACGGGGCTAATTTTGCGGCAGCAACTTGCCCCTCTACTTTTTCAAACTTGGCGCTATGATCTGCCCCCTTAGTTTTTAAGCAAAATATTTTCTTTCACTTAATTTTTTTCACTTTGTCTCCTACTTTACGAGGTTAAGTTAAGCCTATGACTGAGTTTATACAGTTCCTCAATAGAAAAACTTTCACTTTTTAAATGGATAATAATAATAAAAAAGATAAAATAGTAACAAAAAAGTTTTCACCACAAAAAAAAGCGTTTTATGAAGGACATTTTTTGGAATATCGTTTTAAAAATTTTTGGAGGGCATTTGAACCTTAAAAACCCATTCCTTAAAAAAGGCCCTGGCTAAAATTATTATGTCTATCGGTTTCTTGCACTTCGAACGTACTGTATCGTATGTTTCTGGAATAGTTTTGAGTGAAAAATGGCACACACCGCCCTCAAATGCAATGGCGGATTCAGGAGGTGGTCAAAGGGTCAGCTGACCCCTGTGATAAGAAGAACTTTTTATCAGTTTCACTATTATTATCCATCTGGCACTCATTTAAAAACAAAAATTTTATCCATACATTATGTACGAAAAACGTGAAATTTTAGTTAAGAATTTTATACGAATTTCATTTAAGAATTTCATAAGAATTTTATTCGAGAATTTTATTTTAAAGAACGTTATAATTCCAATTCTGATTGACAATTTATGTATAGCCATATATATTTTCCTGATATCCATATACAGGGTGTCCACTCCAATCGTGGACCAATAGCTAATTTCTAAACCGTTAGAGATAAGCATAGAGTTTATTTAGGAAAAAATCTCCAAATTACGAAAGGAATTTTTGGTCTATTCAATGTTTTTCAAAAAATCAAATTTTGAAAGAGTTACGAAATTTAAATTTTTATACAGCCTCCCAGTCCTATCAATCATATTTAGTAAAATATTCTTGACACTGTAACGTTTAAAACTAAAAAAAAATCACTCTTCTACCACAAAAATTGACCGAGTTATGAAGTTTTGAAAAATCAAGATTTTGAAGGATTTCGCATACGGTCCCTTAAGCGATCTCTCGATGACGTCATGAAATAATGCAAAATCTTGATTTTTCAAAACGTCATAACTCGGTCAATTTTTGTGGTAGAGGAGTGATTTTTTTTTAGTTTTAAACGTTACAGTGTCAAGAATGTTTTACTAATATGATTGATAGGACTGAGGGGCTGTATAAAAATTTAAATTTCGTAACTCTTTAAAAATTTGATTTTTTGAAAAACATTGAATAGACCCAAAATTCCTTTCGTAATTTGGAGATTTTTTCCTAAATAAACTATATGCGTATCTCTAACGGTTTAGAAATTAGCTATTGGTCCACGATTGGAGTGGACACCCTGTATATTTCTTTATTTTTCCTGATAATAAATGTTTTCCAAAATAAAAAAAAAAAGTTAATTTAACATAATTTTGTAAAAAGAAAATAACGTGCTGTGTAATGTGTATGATATTTTAAAGATAGAGATCGAGAAACGCCTTTCTTCCGTTACCTTGTTTTTGGTCGATAGGCTCGATAGGCTGTCGAACGCGATCCAAACGAGTTGGAATTCCCCTCGTTGTGCGGGCGTTCCCCAGAGTTGCCGCCACGAGTGCGTACAAGAATTTTGCAATCAAGGGGCGTTTGATGCTCGCAGACAAGTGGACAGAAAAGCGTCGTGAACGAATAAGAGCCGGGCTCCACATCAACAGAAAACCGGACGAAACCGTAGGCTGAAAACGAAAATCCGGGTACTTTCCATTTTTTCACTCGGACTTTCGGTTTCTGCCTTCTGTTTCGGTCGGCTTTCTGCTGATCTGGAGCCAGGTCCTAAGAGTGCAAAAAGAACACGGAGAAAGGAAACTTTTTCTTACGTGAAAAAAGTGATGCAATTTAACCCTTAAATGAGTGGTTTTAAAAACAATTTAAACTATGTTTTTGACTTTAAAAACATTCCAATCATGGAGAAAACATTTAAAACAGTTATAATTTTATTTAAATATGTTACGGTTTATCTTAAAAAATAATTTGATGTCTACAACCATGCTGGAGTAAATTTTCCTGATTTCAAAATTAGCTTGGAATTTGGAAAACTAAAAACAATGTCTCATTGTTTTGCCATCTGTGCAGGAGTTCAGTCAACAAGTATCCTTCGTTTCAATCAACTTAACCTTTTCAGTTCCACATTAAAGTGTGTATGAAAGATGTTCAAGAACAACGCTGAAGTTAAAAAACTGGATCATATGTCCTCTTCGTTTCCTCTGCTCAAAACTTTTCATATTAAGCATTCCAAGACGGGAATCATAATGTACGTACCTCAAAACCAGACTAACGTAAGACCATTTCAGTAACTTTTCAGGAGAGATAGAAAACGATTGTTGGATGCATACTAAGGATGGGACTTGAGCTCTTTAAACGCTCCTAAATATATGATCGTGAAAAAATTTCTTTTATAAAATACCGTTCTCATGGTTTGATGCAGAGTAAGATTCTACATACAATACAGTATTAAAGTGAAAATCGTCATTTTTGGACTTAAGTTGTTCTGGATCTGATGTACAGATACACTGTAAAAAATGAATGTTGTGTTTGCAGTATAATACAGCTGATTTTACAGTACTAAACTGTAAAATTCGTAATTTTACAGTAGTAAACTATAAAGTTGCTAATTTTACAGTAATAAACTGTAAAATTGCTAATTTTACAGTTTATTACAGTGCATTTTACAGTTTTCAACCGAAAACTCTGCTGCCAGTATTATACTGTTGCTTTTACCGTATAATGCAGCTAAATTTTAAGGCAATAAACTGCTAACTTTACAGTTTATTACAATACATTTTGCAGTTTTAAATTGGAACCTCAGCTGCCAGTATTGTATTGTAAAAACAACAGTTCGTTTTTTGCACAGTGTATAGTTCTCGCATATTTAATATCTCAGAGCAAAACTATTTATTTTAGTCACGGGAGGTACAACAAGAGGTTGGACTTACCTTGCATCCTTCGCAGGAGGTGACCCCATAGTGGTATCCCGACGCCTTGTCTCCGCACACCTTGCAGGGCACGAACGACTTGGAGGTGGAGCCGCTGTTCGAATCGGCGGCAGTGAAGCCTCCCTCTGAAACAGAATAGACACGTGTAAGATGGCGACAAACTAAAATTCAACGAAGAATGGATGCGATTAAAAGTAGGGTGATGATTTAATAAAGAAAGAAACATAATTTTATACTCGATGCGAAATTCGAAGGTACATTTTACCATGTGTAACGAGAACTAGCGGCTCAAAGTAAAATTAATTTCCCATTCTCCGCACTTTTCCCCTGATGGTTGTCATAGTTACGGCGCTGTTAACTTTTTCTCTACTTAGCTCTTGCAACAATGGTTAAATGCAAACGGTTAAAATCCCTTCGTGCGTAAAATATTATTTTATTGAAAAATCGACGCTAATAAAGCACAACTTCTCCACAGAAATTTTTGCTTTGTTTATATATGACTAGATTTGTTAGAAAACGTTGGGAAATGTATGAGACATGATGATCTAAAAATAAGCGTAAGTTTAATTCGATAAACATAAAATAAATGAAATGTCTCAACAGCAGTGCGTAAAAAAAGAGTGGAGCTCTTTTCTTTCGTACGGTTTCCATGGAGACGGCGCAAAATTTTCTAAACTTGACACGCTTGTTTTAAAGTAACCGAGTATAGTAACGAACATTCCTAATGAAATAGCAAGAAGCTGAGTGTTGTGACTCAAAGATACTTTCAGGAAAAAATAATAATCTAACCTTATACATAATACCTTTCGTACATATTGAAAAATAATCTCCTGTAGAATCCTTTGACAAGAATATATTATCAGTTTTCTATTGTTAATTTAACAAAATACGTTAGCAATAACGCTGTTCAACTAAAGCAGACTTTTTATTTTGCTTTAAAGCTAATATTTTGCTTTGATACACTCAAAGGTACATAAACATTATGGCAAAAATGTTTACTTCTTTTCCTTTTTTGTTTTCCTTTTCGCATGAGGAACTAAAATTTGTAATTTACCTGGTATACATTTTGCACAATCGTGCAAAAATGCATGACATTTACTGTACCATACATGCCATTATTTGGTTTTGTATGTGACACCACACAAATGATCATCATCACGATCAGCGCTTTTCGCTATGCGTCGAATGAAAGCTTTTTAAACTCCAAGAAGGTAATCCCATTGAACCTAGCATGTTCAACGGGATCTCCTCTTCCTCCACGGCTGTACGCACTCTCTTTTTAAGTTCTGCCACGGTATGAGGACGTACGGTTGTGGAGGAGATCTCATTGAAGGTGCTGAATCAGGTGGTGGAAGCTTTCATTTGACGCCTGAAGAAAAGCGCTGATGGTGGTAGCGATCATTTGTATGTTATCATATTCAAAACCAAGTAATGGCATATAATGGTAAATGGCATACATTTGTTTTTTTGTTTTCATAAAATTTTCAATTTGATTCGAAGCTCTGTCCCTTTCACAATGTGCTATTCATTACGCCGGACTCTGTATATATCTCATACACTCATCTACACGGTACTGTATACTCTAACGGATTATTCTAACTTTAATAACACGGGCTCAAAGATTAACTTTAAATAGTAAGTCAAAAATCAGAACGGATATGAAGAAGATAGCACTTATATAACAAAAGAAAGAAAGAAAAAAATAACGTGAAGTGAAACACACAAAAAAAAGTTGCTGTGTTCGAAATATTTCGTGTTCTTATTTGTGCTAGAACTTCGCACATTTCATAACACTTTTGCGTGCATCAGAAAGTGTTTTCACTCGGCAACAAAGACGGCAACGAAAGGGGATGCTCTGCTCAAACGCTTGTTCGAAACGTTCCGCCCGGTGGCCGTGTTTTCGAATTCGAAAATCGGAACATCTCCGGATTTCATTGCGAAACAAAATGGCGATCTTGCCGAAAGGAAAACGAAAGTGATTTCGCTTTTCTCACACGTCGTTTTCTAGTTCACGGCGAAAGTAGGTGGACCTAACCTGGAAACCGAGAAAAAAAGACCCCGCGAAGCAAAGAGTGGAAAAATGGAGCTCAAGTTTTGCCCTCGAGAGCGAATTTGATCCACTTATTCCGATTTCGGTCTTATTTGCGATCAGACCCCAATAGTCGCGTTTCGGTTTTTAGTTATTTGCTTAAGTTGACCGAAGCGGATTTTCTTACCGAGATATTTCGCGCACTCACCACAGGGGTGGTCATTATCTTGGACTGATGAATGACGGTCGGCGAGAAGAGTTGATGAAGCACTCGGCCATTGAGTATTTCAGTAATCCAACCATAAGACTCCGTTTATCAACTGTCCAGAAGGCGGGTCCGTCGTTTTTTTAGGGGTTAAGGATGGGCAATCACTTACTGTCTGATTTTCTTAGGTTTCCTTCTGCCTATTTACGCCGGCGTCAGGTCCTCTCTAATCTTACCAAAATAGGGGTGAAAGGTAAGATAACAATAAGGGGAAGAATAATAAGTTGCATTTTGAGCCATATCAAACAACGTAGAACGAAGCTAATTTCAAATACTACATAGTTTAGTTGAATATGTCAAAAGGATAGCAAATGCAAGTTTTAAATTGAGAACTTTGGAAAGTTCCCACTCACAATCCATTACCCCTTTTTTAAGTGGAATGGTTCGCGAGTGCCAGGCACGGTTTCCAGTGACTTTAAATTGTGTACGTATATGCACACGCCAATGCATATAGTCCCATTTCGGTGAAGTTATTTGTATAAGTTGGCCGAAGCGGACTTTCTTACCTAGATATTTCGCGCACTCACCACTGGGGTGGTCATTATCTTGGACTGATGAATGACGGTCGGCGAGAGGAGTTGATGAAGCACTCGGCCATTGAGTTATTCAGTACTATCAAACCGTAAGGCAGAGTCGAATTTAGCTCCACGCCAAACCCTGGGCAGATTTAAACTCTACCGCCCCCCCCCCTCCATTCACTTGTTTTTACGCCAACAAACTCGCAAGAGTTGTAATGACACTGAAACAAAGGGGGGCATTTTCAATTCTGTCGGAGCTGCATCATTTTGCACCAACGAAAACATAAATACGATTTCGATACTTTAATATTTTTGGGTAGCACAATTATTTTAATATGAAAGGAGAACGACTACAAATGTTGCATCATTTTCTAGTCTGTTTAGCTGTGGCTAGCTTTTAAAGAAGAAGGGAAAAAATTAGACGAACGCTTACAGATGTGAACGTGAATATGACAGTTGTCGAAGCTAAAAACAAGTTGGAATCAAAAACTGGAGGGAAAGGAGGGTCTTTTGAGATTTAATGAAAAGGCGAAGTAACGCAGTCCACCGCCCCCCCCCCCCCTTCCTTCGACTATACCCCTGCCGTCTAGGTAGGTGGCAACTTCTTAATGTAAAAAAAACAAGTTTAGTAGTTGAAATGATAGTGGCAAAATAAAAACTTCTGGTTCAGCTCCGGAAAAGGCGTACCCCATAAACCCTTTCATATACCCGCCACTGATTGCTCCGTTACCGTTGAGTGATCTTCGGACCTTAAAGAATACCGTTGGTCGATTTTCTCCTAGGTCGTCTCAGGGATTTTTTTTTTTTTGGAAAAATCAGACAAAGTTTTTTGAAGTTTCTCTATCATTAAAAGCTACCGCCTACAAACCGATAGGCTGTTTGTTGTTCACGAACTGAAAAGTCATGCTCCATTACCTGATGGGAGCATCCCTCTCCCCAAAATTAAATTTTTGTTAAGGCCATTGTTTACACTAATCTATTTCCTCGCTTGAAAAATATTTCACTTTCAAAAGATGTGTAAAAGTAAACATTACGAACTAACAAGAAAAGTATGTTTCTATAAAAGAATATCAATAATAAAATGTATGGTTGAAGAAAAAATTTGACGCCCCTGAAAATTTTGTGTCCCCAAAATGTTTTGAAATTGAAGTTCACAAAACAGTTTAGGCGACCTTCGATGATATAACGGAACGGGGGGAGGGGGGGAACGTGATTCAACATTGAAAATGTTTTGGTATTAAAAACTGAAACATTTGTATTCAAAATATATAAATCAGGCTATTAAAGGGTAAGTAATGAAAATCAATCCAAAATCCCTTGAAAGATTTCTGTACCAACTCTTGAGTAAAGAATACATACATCATCACATCCATGAAATATATTGAGTATAGATGCACCCGTTTTGTTTTTCTATTCTTTGAATTTTACATTGCAAAATGTTAAACAGGGTTCCTAATTATACACTATTATCTGAAAATAGCCTTTCGGAAGCAGTGGCGGATTTAGAATTTCGAAGATGTTGCGAATGTGAAACGCCCCAAAGGCATAGAAAACCTAAAATACGCATGAAACAAATAATTTTACGTTGTTCAGTTCATCTGCAACTAAGAGATGTCCACAAATGATGTTAGGCATTGAGGGGGGAGGGGGGTTGTGAAATTGTGTCAGGGCAGAGAGGGAGGGGAAACAAGAAGTGTGACTTCCCGCATTTTTTATAAGAATATTTTTTGAAAAAAAAAAAAAGGCATAGCATCTGACAAGAGGGTACAGTGAAGCGTGACACTTAACGACAAAGAGGATCAAAAATGTTGAAAGAAAAAAAGTGACATCATTTATGGACAGCTCCCTGAGTAGTATTACATTCATTGTGCATCAGGTTTTCGTACATAATTTCAAGCTGCAAAAGTGCGAATGCAAATAACAAGTGATTTTAAATCAATAGTTAAAGAAAAATAATAATAAAAATAAATGATAGACAAAAAAATCTCAATCAAGGCTTGTTTGAATGAGTGTGTATAAGATTGTCTGTCACAAAGACACTTTTACAAAGCTAAATTACCTTCAATAATTTTTTTGACCACAACGTGATGTCTTCGCAAATGGAGATAGTAGCAATTTTAAAATTATTGATGAATAATACCAGTTTTTCAACAACCCTGATTTAAATTAGGGGGAAAAAACTCGTTCAAAGAAAAAAAAAAAGAAAAGGACCAAGGAGCTGTCAAAAATACATTGCGAAAGGCCCCAAAATATTTGGCTCCACTACTGCTCAGAAATAAGTAATGGTTAATGCAAATTACAAAACCTTCCCTCCTCGCTAATTCCAGTCCAGTGACAGAAGTAGATGATTCCCTCGCAGAGGGATTATTATCGTGCCACTCTCAAGAAGAATTTCTTTCTTCCAAGGGCCCATTTTCAGGGGAGGGCCCCCATCGGGGGCCTCTCAAATGATGTCCATTTGCGGCCGAGATCAGAGCCGCAGTGAGATAAATGGCAGTAAAACAAAGGGAGCGGGGAGCTCCGAATCAGTATCATCATCCGTAAATCTGACAAGTCCGCTGGCACATCAGCTGCAGCCCATCATCTCCCTGACAGACTCTCCCTCCTCAAGGTCGGTCATTGACCCCTCCTCAAGGCCAGCCGCTTTCGCTCTTTTCCCGTCAGAAAGTGCATCCTCCTCTTCCTCCCCATCGCTTTCGTTCGTTCGTTCGTTCCTACGAGCGATTCTTGTGCCCATCATCTCTTGTGCCTAAGGAATGCATTAAAGAGGGGATTCGCTATGAAACCTTGTTTATCTGGACTAACCGGGATCAAAGGAAATCAGGATAATCCGAGTAATGTGGAAAATTATATAAATTATAGTTTAAAAAACTAAAAATTACGCTTTTAGTGTAAATCAAACTCTGATTTCCTTAACTATTGAATATCCGCTAAGTTTACATGTACTTATAATGCATCAACATGTAATATAGTTTAGCATTCAGAATCAATAATAGTATTAATATATTATTCCTATATTTGCAAAGGACGTGAATTTTATCTTGAATTCAGAGTTACATACAAACAAACAAACAAACCCACATGTGAAACTAATAAAAGCGTATTACTCGTAATAAGAAAAGGAGGCGAACTTTCTACTACAGCGAAAAATTAGGTTTTGTAACAAAATTACGAGATTGTTTCGCGCAATTCCGACTTTTTCATTGATATTATTCAATCTAACCTCACACTTTTAATCATTTATCGGTATTGGATTGCTGCTTCTTAGATTATAATTTTGGACCTGAAAATAACCACTCGCCACAAGGTGACTAACCCACTTACTATAGCAATTAAATAAAATACCCAACCGGCCACTGAGAAAAGAAAAAAATAGCGATTGCTGCGTCGATTGATACACCACTGTTTTTAACTCCCGTTTCTCTATCGTAAAATTGAACAGTAAAGAAGAATCTTACGGAAAAAGTTTCTGGCAACATGGATGCCAGTAACTTTTGCCGTATAAGTTCAGGAAAATTTTTAACTGTGCTGACTGTGTGTTATGTTCAGCTCTCTTATGCCAATAATGCTCACTTTTAGAGTGGAGTGCCTTATTCTTTCCGTGAAAAAATCTTGGGTAAAGTGGCTACTAGATTGCATAGCAAGTAATATTTTCATAATATTTTGTTAAATTACCATTTATTTATTTTGATAAAAACTTATCATCAGGAAATACATAAATTTGCAATTTATAAATTGTCTACATGTAATCAATATTGGAATGTAAAATTTTTTAAAAATAAGATTCTCCAATAAAATTCTTAAAAAATTCTGAAATTAAATTTAACAATTTTCATATACAATGCATGAATGAAATTTTTGTTTCAATAAGAGCAAGATTGATAATGGTTGTGCAACTGATAAAGTGTGTTTCTTATCACAGCTGACAATTTGGCTACCCTCTGAATCCGCTCTTGCACAGTATCCACTGCTTTAGATTCTGGCGAATGTGTATCGACTGTAACATTTCGCGGTAAGACTGACCTGTCAGTTTTTTCTTGAATTATGCTTTCTGCTAGACCGTTTGTTACCCAGCGGTGCCCCACAAAACACCCCATTTTGAGCGATCGTAAAATATTATCTCATGGTGCCCTTCCCCTCTTCTCCCGAGCAAAGGCATGTGACGAAGTTGGAACTTAACGCTCGTAAAAGTGTTTTTGAATTCCTGCCTTGAATTTCTTTCTCTCTTTTCTCACGTTTCCTTGCAGTTTTGAGCAATACTCGAAACGCGATATTTTATGTTGTACGCAAGTCCAGTTTGATGGGTTAGTTTCCTTCAGACAAAAACCATCTTACACCCGTCGTAGAAAAAATAACGATCCTACTCGTCAATGCAGACAGAATTTTCTTCGGGGTCAGGTTGGTCGTAACTAAGGTGACCCATACGTCCAGGGGAGACCCGAACTAAAATTTTTGGGAGGGAGAAAATTATCAATTTGCCGGATAAAGTTCGAATTTTACCGAATGATAAAATAAAAGCATGCACACATGTCGGACATGCATACCATTTAGTGAGAAAAAACATCAGAAAAACAATTCAAAAAACTAAAAAGAACAAAAAATCTCAATCTTGCAATATTGCCTTCAAATTGCCGAATCGTCAGCAAAATGTGTCGAATACGGAAATTATCGGGAGGTCACAATGACCTCCCGTGACATCCGATCGGGGCACCCCGGCATACGTCCCGTTTTGAGTCGGACAATCCCGTTTTCGGGTGTCCTGTTCCATTTTCAATTTCAATACTTAGACTGAAATGTTCCGTTTTCTGTAGGGACAGACCGGGACACTGAATGCTTTAACCAAAAGTCCCTAGGTGGGGGAGGTGTTTAAACATTTTCATACCAAAAAATTAAAATCAATGTCGTGTACTCCCTAATGTACTTATAGAAAGGGTATTTCCCCTTTGTCCAAGTTCGTGGACTAGCCAAAAAGCATAGTTGCAACTTGCAGTTCTTAAAGCAATGTTGATTTTAAAACTAAGTTAATTAAAATTCTGCCAAAAATTACCTTCTTGTTTAAAAGCAGACCCAAAAGCATCAACGTAAGTGCTTATGGTAAAAAGTTACACCAACACTTAAAAAATAAAAAAGCTTTTGCCTAAAACTTTGGTAGAAATGCCCCGTTTTGAGAGGGGGAGGGGGATGATTGTCACCTTTGTCAGAACAAGAAAGTATGTTTTCAAGGATATATGAGAAGCAGGAGGCAATCATAGCAAGCCAAAATTTTATGCTAAAATTTGCCTTTGGAGGGGGGGGGGTATCATAACAAGTCAGATGCTCCTTTCTGGATCAGCTGTTCATAAGTCTTTACACGTATACAGTCAAACCTTGTTAAAACAAATTCAAATTGACTTGAAGAGAAATGCGTCTTGTCCGGAAACAATGAAAAGTTTTTTTCAAAGTAATTCAATCATTAAGTGTAGATCATCTTCGCAGTTATTCGTTTAAAACGTGGTCGAATTGACAAGGGTCGACTGCATGCATTGACATACCTGGATTGGCAGTATGGCTAAAAGCCAAAATGTCTGGAAGAAGGAACGGTTCGACCATCCATACTGGGTACTTGTTTCAACTTTGACCACTGTCCTTTTCGCATTGCTATCTGTTAATTCATTTCTGTTTAAACAAAGCAATTTAACTTTCAGCTTTGCAGTCTTCACACATTCGCACACAAGATAAAACCGAACCTTTTCAGTGCAACAAAATAACGCGTCTCTAAAAAAAAAAAAAAACATTGTGAAGGTGTTTTTTTGTTTTACTCGAAGATTTCGGTTTTGCTTTGTAATCAACCATTCTCCTAACACTGATGAAAAGGTTCCTTTCCAAAATATATTTATCAAAAAAAAATTGCAATTCATTGAACTAGATTTTGTCAGTTCTAAGTTAGAAAAGCAGTGGCATTGATAAATGCCACTGCTTTTCTAACTTAGTCGTTTTGTGAATCCCTCCCCATTTATTCGTAAAATTGGGAAAAAATATTTGAAGACTTATTGTAGACAACACTGTAAGTGCCAAAAATTAAAATTATCAGAAAAGCCAAAAAACTAAAACTTTAGCTTCTTTTCATATTTTTACCAATCAACAATCACAAGTTTGTTACTATTGTATGAGAATGTAAGTATTTGATAATTTTTTTGATTATTTTTCCTCTACTTTCTGAAATAAGCCAATTTTATCATTAAAATTTGTGGAGAACAATGAAAGTTTAAAATGCCATCTTTGGATTTATTTTATAAACTTCAGAACAAAGATTGGCACATTCAATTTTTTCAGCAGGATTCCCATTGGAACATACAATGTTTTGGCATAAGAAAATAAAAATTGACCATCCTGGCACTTACAGTGTTTTCTACAACAAGTCTTCATTTATACACCAAGAAAAGCTGAAAACGAATAAAATTTTCGAAAAAAAAAAAAAAAAACTGCCATTCCGCTTCAAGCATAGAGTAAATGTTTGTTAGAAGTTCACATTAATTTTGATTACATCATTTTTACAGTAAACAGCTAATTATTTATGCTTTCTAAAATTATTACAGCTCAAAAATTTTGAAATTGATTAAAACGAATAAATGTGGCCCTCCAGTTTATTTCCAACATCTTGGTCATTTTACTGTAAAAGAAGAAGCCGATTTCTTAGAGCCCAAATCGAATGCAGTCACTTCAAGAGGGCCTCCAGCTCCGTCTTTTGTCCCTAAAAGGGGCCTCTGCGAGCGTAGCGTCCCCTACCGGGAGGTGTCAATGACCGGCAAGGAATTCTGCAGGGCTCTTTTATGATGTCATGATTTGATCTGCTCTTTGGAAGCGAGGGCCCCTCTCATGATAAGGTGCAGGGGCCTCCTCATTTGGTCCAAGGGACCCTCTCTGGGAGCTGGCTTTATGGCCCATTCCTCTGCCCAGCTCCCAACTGTAAAAATGGCGACTCTTTCGGAACTTTATCTGAACATTACGTAAGAAAAGGAAATAACGGATGATCATTTCGAAGTTTTGTTCTCAGATGATGGCATACAGGCAACTTACACCACATGATTGGACCCAGGATGGGCCGGCATTTGGGTGATAAGGGGGGGGGGGTCAATTGTTGCCCCCCTCTCCTCCCCGACATTTTAAAATCAATGTTGTGAGAGTAGCTTTTGCTGTGTTGTGGTATAACACAAGTCTACAACCAAACTGCTGCATGAAATGTTTTTAGTTAACTCTATGTTTTTCGGTGTGCGAAATTCAAAAATGACCTCCGTTTTAATCCATCAAGTGCAGTTATTCCGCAAAACGTGTGTACTGAGTGTGGTAATGTAACTGAATAAATAGTTTTCTAATTTTTGATTAATTTTTTTTTTTACTACAAATAGTTTTTTGTATTTGTTTCTTAGATGTTCAAAGAATACTTCCTACTAAAAAAACTGAAAGAAAAAAAAGGGAGAGAGAGAGGGTGGAGGTCGGATGGGGAAAATGCAAACAGGACTGCTACTCTCGCCTATAGAGCACATTGATCAGGTTCAAATAAGCAGCACTGGGTTCTTGGAATATTAAGGGTTTTATTAAAATAAGGGTGATAATGATAAGAGAGATAAGGAATTGTGAGTGGATTTTTTTCTTTTTTGTTAAGTTAGTTGGTTAATAGTGTTGGTTTATGTTGATGGTTTTTTGTTTTTTATTGATTTCCTTTCCTTATTAGAATCAGGAAAATAAAATGTCAGAATAAGAGAAGAAAGGCTCCCATGGTACATTTTCTTAATCAAGCAGACGCAACTTTTTAAAATAGAACCGCTCAAAGGTGCTAGGTGCTAGTCGCAACCTTCGAAGTTGGACAGTTACAGTATAGTGGTTGATCGTGAATAGGTTGTTTCCACGTCCTCACATTAAATTAGGACTTATGATGAAATTTATCAAGCCAAAAGATGGAGACTGTTTCAAATATTTTTGTTCGAAGTTTCCAAAATTGTCTGAAGCTAAATTTAAACAGGGAAAATTCACAGGACCTTTCCACTTACGCAAACTTTTATCTGACCCATTGTTTTTTGAATCAATGAATGAAACTGAATTAGGAGCCTGGAACTCATTCAAGGATGTAGTGCAAAAGTTTTTGGGAAATAAAAAAGACTCTGACTATAAAAATATTGTTTAACAGGACGTTGACTGCATTAAAAGCTCAGAAAGTAGTTTTCTAATTCGTGGTATTGGGTAACATTTAGTTCTTCTGCTGTAGGTTTCAATCGAGTTTATTCTAGGACTTTCGCTGAATTAGAAAATCTTCTATTTGCTGTTCTAATAAACTGAGAAAATTGGAACAAGTTTAATCCGATGCACAAAAAAAGTTCTTTCGAATGGCAGAATATTAAGGGGTGTGGGAAATCTTTCGTGGCTTCAACAGGCAATTTACGTAAAATTCTTTGTCAAAAATAATTACAAAAAAAAAAAAAACTGATTTGAAAATAAATAAATTTATAAAATAAAATAAAAAAACACATAAACATATAAATAAAATAATGAAAAATAAATAAATAAAAACGCTCTGACATGCAAACTCCCTATGTTGGAAGTAATTTTGTACCAAATATCAAGGCGGTAGGTGCTATGGGGTCTCCTAGACGCAGAGACACCTTTTCACAATTTCTTTGGGCTTACTTTTCTTAATTAATGATGTTTCTGGAGCTCCATGCAGGATGAGAGCTTCGAACTAAAGTGCACTGCCACAAATGAAGCCCTGGGTGCACCTTTTTTTTCCCTGTAAACAAATAAACGACAACGTGACAGGTATAACGAACGCATCGGACCGGGAATCGGAGGGGTCGTTGAACCCTGGTGACGTCACTCCTCCACGACCTTGAAATCCAAGAAAGAAAAGAAAGAGAGAACCCGTAGTAGTGTTTCTCTCCGCATCCGGACGACAATGGGGTGAGAGAGACAGTTATATCATATAAACAATGCGGGGGAACAAACAAACGATTCGCTTCTCTTTGACCGCCACCGGAACGATGGGAGCATCGGGGAAGTCGTGCAAGGGTTAGACCTGAGCGTCGGAATTCGCGTTTTTGTATTCCGTAAGCGGTAAACGATTTTAAATGCTGGACGTTGGTAGCACTGGTATTTTTATAAAGTGGTGATGTGATAAGGTGAAATCATTTTGAAATTGGCTAAACACACAAACACACATAAACACCACCTAAAGCCGCTATACGGATATAGACCGACGCATGAGTTGAAGTTTGACAACATTGGATCCAATTCATTTGATTTTTTGCTCTAAAAAAGTAAAAAATAATTTTATTCTTTGAACAGCATCGATGCTACATTTAAACATAAGTTTTGAAGTCGGCCCGAAAACTATAGGTAAATGATGTTTAGCAACATTTTTCAGAGAAACCGTTGAAAATTAAGAGCTGAGTATTTGCACCATTACATAAATCTGTGGTTGTCAATGTAGTGTATGCGAATACGATTAAAGAACCTGGATTCATTGAAATTTAAATTTATAGTTGAATTATAGTTTCGTATGGTTCTATTTAGTGTTTTTGCGGCCGACTTCAAAACTTATGTTTAAATGTAGTACCGATGGTGTTCAGAGAATAAAATTATTTTTTACTTTTTAAAGAACTTGCCGAGTGAAGCTCTGAAATCGGTTCAATTTCATTTTTTTAAACATTTTTATACTTTCAATTTTTCGTTATTGCGGAGTTAGGGTTACCAAAGCAAAAATTCGGGACATTGCCAAGTGTTGCCAAATTCAAGTGCCGCTAATAATCGCTCACGGTGAAAAGTTATCGAAACGTGATAACTCGCCATGAAAGAAAACCACTCAAACGCGCCCTAAGGATACAAAGTGGTCAAACTTAAGCGGATGAATCGGCTTGTTTATAAAGGGTCTTTAACACCCTTACCCCCCCCCCCCCACACGCGTGCACATAGCATTTTTATTATATAATTATTGGGTTGATTCTTGAGGCTTTATGCAGAGTGAGGGCTTCGCGTATTTTCTTACATTAGTAATTTTTACAGTGTTTTAAATTTGGCAATGTGCCTTAAAAGTTAAAACTAACTGTTTTGGAAGGTTGAATGGTCAAAATTTCCCATCATTCCTCCCTTGATCTACTCCCTTAAAAAGAAAGAAGTTATGGCAATGTCTCCCCCAATCCATATGAAACACCTGAATTGAATGAATCGTCGATACACTCCATGCCCATATTCGGTGCTCTTAGGAATAAGAACTCTTTCAAACGGACACAATTTCGTAACGCTCTCTAAACGTTCATAAAAATCATAGGGACTTCGTGGAAAAAGATTCACCGCTACCACAAAATTTTGAAAGAAAAGCAAAACATAGAGAGGGAGAAAAAAGAAAACCTTTTATGAAAAAACGATGAATTGAAATCAAATCAAGGAAACAGCTGTCTGGACGCTCGGTTGATGGAAACAAAGAAGACATCTCGCTCAAGAAACACTTTCTTTTTCGTTCCCTTTTTGGGTCAGCTATTCGGATTTCTGTGAGCAACGCCTTTCACCTCATTTCCAGCTCCAAATGATAAAAACCCTTCCCTCATCATGACTCAAAAAGACAGTACAGGTCCCGGCAACGCTTATTACTTACAGCTGGATAATTTATCAGAGAATGTATTACTTGTAAATCCATTGCAAACACATAATTTCGATATTTTATGAGATAATTGCAATACATTAATTTTGATTTTTTTTTTGTTTAGCTCAGTTGATTTTTATTTGTTTAGCTCTACACTGCAAAAAATGAACTGTTGTTTTTACAGTATAATACTGACGAGATTTTGAAATTTTGAAAAAATCCAAAAAGCTCAAAATTCAGTCTCAAAATGGCCATTTTCTTTCAATTTTGAGAGAAAAGCCTTTAGGCATACAAATTGATAAAATTTAACACATTTAAATATGAATATTTTCCAACAAAGATTACGATTAACAATGAATTATCAATTGAAGGCTCACCTATTTCATTTTAGCATGAAGTAAGTTAAAAGCAATTATAATTTATGTTTTAATTATCTTGGAACATCGGCACAAACATTGTATGATGCATAAAAATTAGAAGTTGCAACAGATATTAAATTCTAATTTTTACGAGCCTTTTTAATAAGCACCAGGCAATGACTGGTAATAAGCAAGTGTGAATATAAAAGGGTTATTAAAATTATTATTTATGTGAATAGTTCTTGAAATTCTATGAATTTAATCCGGATAAACCGGAGGTTCGGATATGCGGAGGCTGAACAAACGAGAACCCACTGCACTTCCGAATAATCGGGTTAGACCTTTTTGATTTGGGGAGGGGGGGAGCGCGGTTAATGGGGAAATATGGGACACGTGGACGATCCTCGCTCTAACGCAACACTCATTAACCATTTCTGCACCTGTCAGCTGCCAGCCTTTCGCCATTTCGAAACTCTCCGAAATGCTCTTTCGATCCTCCTCTTCCCTACTTTCGGAGGGAAAACCACTCTACTGTTAGTGCGGCGATCACTTAATAACCAGTTTTCTGCTTCTGGCGAAGAGAGAGTGAGAAAAAGTGGCAAGCAACGAGAAAGGGTGGACTTTCATAAGAGCTGCTCTTGATTCGCTTGCTTTCTGCCTGCAGGGTTTTAGGTACACTAAAAAATGAATGTTGTTTTTACAGTCTAATGCAGCTAATTTTACAGTACTAAACTGCAAAAGTTGCTAATTTTATAGTAATAAACTGAAAAATTGCTAATTTTAGAGTAATAAACTGTAAAATTGTTGATTTTACAGTATATTACGTTACATTTTACAGTTTTAAGCTGGAACCTCTGCTGCCAGTATTATACTGTTGTTTTTATAGCAGAATACAGCTAAATTTTACTGCCATAAACTGTAAAATTTCTACCTTTACAGTCAGAAACTGTAAAATTGCCTGTTCTACAGTTTATTACTGTGCATTTTAGTTTTAAATTGGAACCTCGGCTGCCAGTATTATCCCCCTAAAAACATCAGTTCATTTGTTTGCAGTGTAGAAATTTATCGTGACGTGACCCACGACAGACTATTTACAATCACACACGCACACACATACACTTTGTAGCCAAAAATCAGCGTCAGGCTCATCTTCATGCTCCTGGGAGAGGCTTAAGTCACTTAGCGACTTAGCTTGTGGGTGCGCCACTGGCTAAAACGATCATTTTGCTAATTAAATTTGACTCACTATTCAATTACGTTAAAAATAATGTCAGGCAACTCCATAGATAAAACGAAAGTTTTAATTATGATGTACTAGTTGTGTCCCGGCTGTGCTCGTGCTATAAAAGTTGAAAAAAAAAAAAAAAAAAAAAAAAAACAGGTTATGAAATTTGAATGCGCTTTAAAATTATTCAAAACCACTGCTATAAAATAAAATACTTTTAAGAAATTGAAATCAGAAAGAAGAAACAACAAAGAATTTAAAAGACATAGCCATGGCAACACAATAGAACAGTAATAACTTGGATGAAAAAGAGAAATTCTAACACAGTAATTCAAATGCCTGTAACTTTTTTCTGTTTCAGATAGAAGCACGGATCCTCGACTGTAAGTCGAGATAAATCTGGGGTTAAAATATCGCTCTATCCAGTAATGCAAAGAAGACAACTGAGTTTATTTCAATGCAGATAACATTAAAGTGGTAACGGGGCACTGGTCCCACTGAACCCCATCAACATGTCCCACTGTTCCCCCAAAGCAGTATTTTAAATCAAGAGCCAAAGTTGACCAAATTTTTTTTATATGTATTAAAAAAAAAACATTACATGTATGCAATGAAGAAAGTATCAGCTTTGAACTAACGCATTGATATTGTTTTTTAAACTATTCCTTAAATTCAAAAAGTAAAACTTGCATAAATTAGCAACAATGATAACAAAAATTAAGGGGGCTACAGTTTCCCTATAAGTTGAAATGTGCAGGGGTGCCCACAGGGGGGGGGGGATTATGGCGCAAGTTGCGCCATCAAAATTTTTGGGGGGGATTTTTAGAACTAAATTAAATATTTATTTATTAAATTATTCATTAATTATTTTTTTATTTAAATTATTTGCTGATTTTTTTGAAAAAAAATTATTTATTTATTTATTTTTTTAAATCAAATTATTCTTTTTATTTCTTTATTTTATTTTTTATTTATTTTCCTGTATGTGTGCTTGGAATGTCTGGAAGAGAACAAAAGCTATTCTATTCCGCGCATAATTAGCACTTTAAAAAAAATAATAATAAATAAATAAATAATAGTTATAATTTAAAAAAATAAATAAATAATATTTTTAAAAAATAATAAACATTTAAAAAATAAATATTAAAAAGAAAATAAATAAATAAATAATATTAAAAAAATAAATTTAATAAAAAAGAGGGGTGAAAATAAAAAATAAAAAGCACAAGACGGTTGTGAAAAATTTGGGGGGGGGGGGAGGAATTTGCACCATTGAGCTTGGGGGGGATGGGCACCCCTGGAAATGTATGTGGTAGTTGCTAATCTCCACGGCATTGAAGAACATGATGGCATATCGATAAAGAAGGCCATTTCATGGTGTAAATTAACTAAACTTTTAGAGTTCACAAAAAAACCACACACACAAGGTCTGTTTCTATTAATTATTTTTTACTTTTTCATATAATTCTTCAAAAACCAATGACAGCGAGAAAGCAAAGAAAGGCATTATCAGTTTTTGAAAAGGCAGACATGATAAATGAGTTGCAATAAAATATTCATAACACGTACGTTTAAAAACATACATATGCGTTTTTTCTTCCTATTTTACTTAATCACGGTTATAACGAATAACGTCTTATACGAACTAATTCATATATTTTTGGCATTTCGCATTAAGTGGAAACGCTCAACTGTATTCTAAAATTAATTTCTGGGGAACGGATTCGGTGCATTATGGGTTGTAAACATAAGCAGTATACTGCCGTGCTAAGCGCAAAAGGGGTATCTGCAGTCGAGCTCAATTTCTTTAAAGTTTTGCGCCACCATGTATTTGATTCATATCAAACTTTTTCAGAATTTTTTAAAAAATATTTCCCAACCAATATTCAAATCACCATACAGTTTTGTATTTAGGAAAAATTCGTCACACAGAGCCACCTGGTGGCGGTAACTCGATTTTGTTAAAAAGTGCAGATATGACTTTTGTGCTTTATATGCCCTTTAGCACGACCGTATAGCTTCGTCGAATAGAAACAATCATTGCCAAAACAAAGAACACAAAATTGTATGCATTTCTGTGGTATGCTTAACGTGACGCTAATAAAAAAGATAACAGTAAGTATTATGGAATGAAAATAATGAATGCAACAAGTAGTGTAGAATAATAATGACCGCTAAAGGGGAACTAATCGTTATACAATATCGAACGAAACTGTAACATCACGACACACATCTACCCTCCTAGACTGAGAATAAATTTGAGAGGTGTGTTTGGTGTTGTAACTTATCCCTTTAAGTAAAATTTAAATATTTGATTACATAATTTTATAATTTTCATAAAAATTGCACAAATGAATAATCATTCCAAGAGATGAATCTAAAGAGTCGTTTCCAAGCTAGAAATATTACGTATGATGGCAACACTTGACTGCATACATGTTAGTTATGAACTTTATGATTTTTAATACGCTTTTATTAGTTTCACATGTGGGTTTGTATGTAAGTAACTATGAATAAAAGATAAGATTCACGTTCTTTGCAAATGTAAAAGTAATATATTTAATACTATTATTAATATACTAAAGGTTAAACTATATTACATGTTGATGTATTATAAGTGTTTCAGTTGTTTGTGTTTGTGACTCTGAATAAAAGATAAAATTCACGTTCTTTGCAAATATAAAAGTAATAATATATTTAATTCTCTTATTAATAATAAAGGCTAAACTATATTACATGTTGATGTATTAAAGGGCATCAAAAAGCGTATTTTTTAGTTTTTAAAACTAATTTAAAGATTATTAAAGTTCCATTGCTTTGTTCTCAAAAAGCGATAATGAGAAATATTAACTATAAAAGTTTAGTTGTTTAGTTATTGCTGAAACTTGTGATGTAAGTTCGTGTAACAATTAAAATAACACAGCATTTTTACAATCGTAACTGGACAGCAACGGCGGTAAAAATTAAATTACATCTATCATAAAACCTGATGAATTTTGTGAAACAATGGCAAAAACTAACAAGGGTTCAAACAATGGCGGAAACGTAAGATGATTACACCATTAAAAATTTGTTAGTGTGAAAACAAACAGCTAAATTGGAAGATAAGCATTTCATTTTGGAAAGAGCTTAATCAAAGGGATAAGGAGTTAAGAGTAAGGCGGAGAGAAAGTAAAAACCAGTATCTGCCAATCAGTATAAATAGTTGTTGTATACGTGTAGTTTCATATTTTCTCTTCTGAATAAAAACAATATAAGGTTTAAAGCAGTAAGTAACCGCCCCTAAGCAAGGGCTAAGGCAGCGAAACATGCAATACACCTCCAACTCGTTCATTTCGATCCATGGATTGCAGTTTCGGGCTTAGTATGCCCTCATCAGCATGGAATACGAAAGTAAACGAGTTGGAGGCAAAAAAAAAAAAAAACTCTTATAGAGCAAAGAGAGCCGAAAAAAAAAAAAAAAAACTGGTAGCTAATGTGAAATTAGAATACCAGCAAGCGACCGCACATGGAAACGGCACAACTCGAAAGATTTTACGGCAGAGCTCGGGTTGCTGGCATCGATATCTTTGGCTGCAAGAACATCGAAGAAATTACTTTTAGAATAAAAATAATGAAACAAAACTTTTTCCCGGCGAAAATCTCGGCCAAATAGGAGTCTCAAATTTGTTCTGTACGTGTGTGTCAAATTAGAAAAATTGATAGAAATGCTACTTTTTCAAACAAAATGACCTGCTGTGCACCATGAAAAATCAAACAGCTGTTGAAAAAACTATAGTTCTGTGGCTTGGTTCTAAAAGGGCCAATGTCAATTTTTTCACATTCTGTGTTATTTACATCAACAGTTTCCAAGTTAGCAAAACTCTAATTCTATAAAGGTCTATATAATATATAATAATATATATATTATATATTATATAAATTATTATATATATTATATATTTATATTATTATAATATATAATATAATATATAAAAATTTCATATGATAAAATAATGTTTCTTTACACTAACAATAAGCAAATACCAACAAATAATAATGGGAATCTTAATATAAGAAAGTTATAGCATTCTAAAAAATCTCGAATATCTTTCATCGTCTTTTTCTCGAAACTAACATTTTTGACCTAGGCCCTTTTAGAACCAAGCCACAGAGTTATTTTCTTGACAATTTGCACTTTCTTTCGTTAATTTTTCATTTTCTAGTATTTTCTCGTATTATTATATTAACAATGAATATTTGTCAAAAAATAGAGTAACAGGTGCATGCCATTTTCATTGAAAATTTGTTCATTTTCGCATTAGATTTCTTCATCGGTACACGTCTAATCCAGAGCTAAACGAGCTTAATTTTTAATACTCTAATATCGATTTCATTGTTCTGTCTCTATCATTCAACAAATTCTTTCAAATACACCTTCGTAACTTCCCAAAAAATACCTGAAAACAAAATGTGTATCGTGTATTTAACTATTGTGTATTTTAAGAAAAGTTGCCTACTGATGCAAACGATATCAAATTCATTCAAACTGCAAGGAATATGCTTCTGCAACTCCTTGCAGATTATGTTTTTAATGGGAACATTTTTAAATGAAGCATTTTATTTACAAATTCAGTGGATGCCGGTAAATTGAATCAGTGGTTAATTGAATAATCCGCTTTAACGGTTCAAATTGTAAAAAATAGAGTAACATTTAGCTTTCGGTCCATTCCATGGTGATTAACGTAACATTCAGAGCTGATGTTGTAACTGTTTTTACTTAAGGATAAAATGTATTTTTTAGGTGGATTTACAATGTACATGGCATCTATGTATCATTTCTGCTGAGAATTCAAAACAAAACTACTGACAGTAGATATTTTTTCAACCAAAATAGCATCGTGACTAAAGTAACATTTTTGCAACCCTGGAAATGAATGCTCAAGTTGTGAGGCAAAAATACCTCAAAGTTAATCAAGTGTTAAAAATTGAACGATATATTTTAAAAATGTGTAAAGTTGGCTTTTAAAAACATAAAACACATTTATTAAATCTTAATATTTTTTAGACTTAAGTGTCACTTTTACTCAAGATGGAATGTGGCTAACGTAACCATCGAATAACAAGCAGTAAACACGTTACAAACTTTTTATTATGGCTAATCTCAGTGATGATTACAATACTTTTTCATTTTTTAAAACTTCTTATGCTGTATGATTTCTATTTATTTATTTATTTATTTATTTGTTGATACTTTTTTCACTTCGGTATTTTTTTTTCTTCGGCTAAGGTTGACATATTTATGGAATGACCCTTTATTAAATCAAAACTCTTTCGAACAAACGTGATTTAAGCGTATATAATAACACTATGGACGTAAGAAAAATAAAACGTGAATAACAATGAAAATTTCTGTCGCGACAAAAGTTCAAAGCCGAAATATAATATTATTCAATATTAATGGGCTCCGAAAAAAAAAAAATTCAAATGAACGGAGTTTAAACTTATAAAATAATGGAAACAAGCGAACTGTTAGTTCTCTCTTTAAAAAAAGAGAAAGAAAAGAAAGAATTAGAAAAAGAAAGAGAGAATCGTGAAACGTTCGACATTCAAGACATCAAACAATAGTAGAAAATCGAGCGAAGAAGACTCACCCCCCCCCCTCTCACCTTAAATTAGAAAAAAAAAAGTGTGAGCTTACGTTCTCACATTCATTAGGTTATAAATGTGAATGCATCAAATGAGAGGAACGGCAGGGAGGAAAAGAAAATTAAAATCGTAATGGGTTTTCGGAAACTCCGATAGTGTGCAAATCGATTGCCGGAAACAAATTTGGAAATTGAAGTGAGCTTGATCAAAAATTGTCACTTGGCAGCGGTGGGATTCGAACCCACGCCTCAATGAGACTGGTGCCTAAAACCAGCGCCTTAGACCACTCGGCCACGCTACCGCTGAATGAGGGTAAGAAAAGAAGAAACTGTTTCGGAAAGGTTCCGTTTCTACTGCTTTCTGGGTATTTTTTTTCGACGTTACTCCTCTACGAAGTGAAACAAAAACAAGACGAGTTGCATCGAAGAGGATGATTGCGACAGCATGAAAACTGTAGAATTGCATCAATATCAGACAGATGAGTCGTTTATAATCAACACATGTTTTATCCATTTTAATGAAAAGTAATTTTATCAAAAAGTATATGAGTCAAAAAGCTCCTACCAATCGCAACCACACTAGATCTCAACAAAAAGTGAAGACAAAGAAAAGGGTTTAAAATCGAAACACTTTAAGTTTTGTAATTTCTAGCCAGAGGCGGACTGGTCGTAGAGGCCACCTGCCCGCGGGCAGGTGCGCCCTCCGGCGTGTGCGCCCTTGCGCCCTCAAAACGTGTGCGCCTTCGTTTTTTTTTTAATTTTAAACGTTTGGAAGCAACCCTTAACAGTTTGAACAGTCCCCCCCCCCCCCCACACACGCACTGCCAGTGTGCCTTCAACTTTAGTAACTTACTTATTTTTTACTTTTTTCCCATTTGGAACATGTAAAAAGTAGTCAATAAGCGTTATCAGAAAGCGGTTCTTATTGTACCCCAGAAGTGATAGGTGGTCTTTAAGGAGGGTCTCATCCAAAGTTAGCGCCCCCCCGGTCTGTGCGTCCTTGCGCCGTGAACAAAGCCCCCCCCCCCTTTTTTTTTTACTCTTTAGGTTCGAAGCACGGAAAGCAATCTATAAAAGATTGAAGAAAATGGTAAAACTCAATAGTGTACTTGTTATAATTAACTTTTATTTATTGCATCACAGACGTGATAGGTTGTCAGAAAGGGGGATCTTTGCCAAAAAAAAAAAAAAAAAAATACAGCGCCTTCCAGGTTGTCCCTTGCGCCCTCGAACCTGCACGCTTTCGTTTTTTTCCACCTTACTTTCGGAGGGTATGAAACAAGGCAGTCCAGTCGGGGGGGGGGGGGGGTCTTAATCCAAAGTGAGCGCCCTCCGGCCTATGTATCATTGCACCCTCGAATCTGGTTGACTTGGGTGCCCTCCCTCCCCCCTTCTTATTTTAATTCGAAGCGAATGAAATAGTCTATAAAAGTTTGCTGCAGGAGATTATAATTAATATTGTGCTATAATTCACTTTAATTCATTGCCCCCCCACCCGCCACAGAGGTGATAGGTAGTCTGGAAGGAGGACCTTTAACGAAAAAAAGAAAAACATCTTCCTCCGGGCTATGCGTCTTTGCGCCTTCGAACCTGTGCTCCTTTGGTGTTTTTTTTTTTTTTTTTTTCTTTTTTTTTAAATTTTTACTCAAAGCGCGTGAAGTACTTAATAAAAGTTTCAGAACAAGGTTCAAATGAATGGCGTAAAAAATAAACTTTGAATTCATAGCACCTCAAAAGGGACATGTAGTATGGTCTTAAACCAGTGGTTCTCAACGGGGCGATACCGCCCCCGGTGGGCGGTCGGACGATGTTGAAGGGCGGTGAGCCTCTTTTGGGCGGCAGATGGGCGGTGGACATATTTTAGGCGGTAAGGGGGCGATGGGTATATTTTGAAATTTGTTTGAGCGAAAATGTTTTGAGCGGGGGTGATAGGAAACCCTTTTCTCATAGATCGGTAAGGGTAGCTTTAAAAAAAATCTTGGGTTATCTCCCGAGCCCTGATCCTTCTCCTTACGTCCTCGAATATAGCCAAAATTTGCCAATAGCACTTAAAAAAAAAAATGGAGGTGGGTCTCCACTTTTATAGCATAACTAGATAAAATAGCCTTAAAATTGTGCCTTATTGATGTCCATTTAAAAATTGCTCAAGGAAGAGTCCTCAATTCCTCATTCCTTCATGCTCCCCCAACTTTTATAGATAAAAAATAGGTAAAAATTGCGTTTTGAAAACTTCACTTTTAAAAGACTTCCGGGGTAAGGATCCAGAACCACCCACTTCTTTCAGTAAAATAACCACGCATAGTTTAAAAATTTTGTTTTTAGACATTTCTGTCGAAGAGCTATGCAAACCATCATTTTAAAAGAAGGTCTAATGATTTTTTCAAAAATGATTACGGGAGGGAATCTCGATCTACCCGCCAACTCTTTCCTCAATCATGACCAAATAGAGCCCAGAATTGCGTTTTTAGATAATTTAAATTAAGGTTTTTAAGACTTCAATTTCAGAGAACACCAGAAGTAGCTTTGACATCCTAATATGACTAAAATTAGCCTTAAAATAACTTTCAATTTTTAAAAAACTACATGAAGTTTTTCTCCCTTGCTGTGTTACAAAAACTTGCCTAAAATTGAGTCAAGTTAAAATATTTCACCTTGGTGGAGTCTGACTCTAACACCACGCAACCTAAGATTAAAGGAACTGCCTTTTTTTAAAAGTCCATTTTTAAAACAAGCGTGGTCTTTACTGTGATGTCTCCAAAGGCATACTATAATTACGTTATTAGGACTTGTAACTTTTGGTATTTTATCTAACCTTCAAAGCCATAAAATACCCAAAAAGAATTTCTCTGAATTGAATTTATCTTGTATTTTGTAAATTTTACTTATTTAATTTTTTCCCTCCAATTAAAACTTAATTCATAATCTTTAAGGATAACATGCACGGGTGGTAGTTTCAAGTCTTTGTCCCGCTTGGAAAAATTGAAAGCCTGGCTTTGTTATTGCCATAAATGAGGGATGTGTATTGCATAGTTACGAGTAAATAAGAACAACACGGTTTGGGATCGGACTGTTTGGGGAACTATTTGAACGCAGTGCATTTTCAAAGTAAATTGGTTTTTGGAAAAAAAATGTTGAAACCAACGCGTTTTTATTTGAAACCTTTTTGTTCTTATTTACGTTCAAAATAGGTCACTCATTTAATGGAGCTCTTCAGGGCAGTTGGTTGATTCTTTGACACAGCTTTTTGGAGGGACAACATTGTCAGCTTTAAAAAAAAAAATCTTATGCCTAAAAAGTTTTTTTACTCCATAGTCTTTTTTCAACTATCTATTTGGGCAAGATTATAGACCGGTCAAGAAAACTGCTTTTCCTCTCCCCCTCTTCCGTTTCACGCTCTTCTGCAAAGGGGGCGCTGAAAGCATTTTTAGTCTTAAAGGGGGCGGTAGCTGAAAGATGGTTGAAAACCACTGTCTTAAACCAAAGTGAGCGCTCTTATTTTTGTGCGTTTTCCTCTCTTTTGTGTGTGTGTGTCAAGTCAAAGTATCAATCTACCTTGACTGAGGTTACGAATTCATGTGTGGTGATGTTGGTTTGAGAAATTGGTTGGCAAAAGATTCTTCAGAAAGGTATTTTTATGATGTCAGAAAGCTGCATGAGTAAGCAATTGAATTGTATTGCACTGAAAAACGTGTATTACAGACAAAAATGTTTAGTTTTGCCTAAAATAAAATTAAATAATGATTTACTGAATATTGTGTTAGTTGATTGACTGGCTCCTTCCTATTTTCATGAGCATTTTAATAGTAAGCGGATCATCAAAACAGCAGTAAGTAAAAATACAGCAGATAATACCTTTAAACCGCTGAATATATATACGCACACCATAATTCTTTAGAAATCGCACAACTTTTCGAAGGTAAACAATAAATTGAAAAAAAAAAAAAAAAAAAACAATTTCTGTATTTTAAGCACAACAGCTAATATGTAACCATTTAGTGCAGGATGAAGCTCTGTTCTGAAGCCCATTTATTTGTGAATAATGGTTAAAATGGTATTTTATTTAAATCTATATACGTCTTCCATGGTGTGCATTATAACGATCTTTTATTGTTTTACAAAATCGGTTTTAAAACAATAAGGAGGGCTCGCGAATTATGAAAATTATTTTTTTTTCAAACTTTCGAATTCACATGACTTATCTGACTAATGAGAGACAAGTTTGGAAAGTACTAGCAATGGTTTTGGAGGGTTTAACTCATAACAGTTAGATCAGATTCTTAAATTTGTTTAAGAATACAGAATCTAGAATTTTTAAAAGCGTTTGAGACAGAAATCACAAATAAGTAATGCAATTTTTGTTAAGCACCAGAGGACAAAGAAATTGTAGCTAAAGAAATTAATTTTTTAATGAAAATAAACGCGTTTAAAATAGAGCTAGATATATTACTGTGAACAGAAAGTTTTATTTATTGGTGTATTATTTTAAAGGATTTCATCTTTTTTAGCCTTAAATCAATTTAATAAAGATGATTTTATCTAGATTTTGCTTTTATTATTATTATTTACGCTTTATTGGAGAGTCTGCATGAGAGTAAGTAAAAAAGTTCCGTAAAACATTTCAGAACTTTCATTGATAAATGAGAGGAATAAACATCGTCATTGTATATTCCTATCTGTTTTCTCAGGCATTGCTCGGTCTACCGTGAAAATAAAAGTTTTGCCAAAAGACGCATGTTCACCAATCAGGCTCAAATAAAAGAAAAAATTGTGTACAATTTCACGCCAAAGTGAAGGAATAGCTATTTCAAAATTTAAATTGAGACCTTATCGGATTTTTTTAAACACACCTATCTCCCCCTCCATATGAAATTTCTGAGTGTTTAAAAACCTTTGTGACAAATTTGGCAAAGATCCGACGGAAACTTATAATTGTTATTTCCCCAATATAATCCTACGAAACTGGCTAACCAGGCAGTATGACGCAAAATTTAAATTTGTCCTCTTTGGAGTTTTTTTTTTTTTTTTTGAGTTCCGATGTTCCGAAAATCTTCAATGTGAATTTCTGAGCAGCTAAGGACTTTAGTACGAAATTTGGTAAAGATCCGGTGCAAACTGTGGATTTGTATCAGAAGCATACTCACCCACACCCAAATATTCACACCCATTTATTATGCAGGTTTAACTTATAATTTAACTACGTTATACTCCCAATTATCCGCGCAATTGGGTGGCACGGGTATCGCGGATAACGAAAAAAGGCTAAAAATAAGTGATAAAAAGAAGATAAAAATTGTGTTTTGCTTAAAATTAATCGTATTGTGTATAAAAAGTGTTACAAACAATGAAGATAGGAACAGGATTACACATTTGTGTTGTAAGTTCTGAAGCACATACAATCTATAAAGGAATAGTAGTGCGACAAAGCACTCTTCTGTAACATATATTATACCAAATTTAATTTTGCTGTTAAAAAAAAAAAACGAGACCCTTGCGGATAATCGCCGCAGAAAATGTGTGTGTGGGGGGGGGTGCTATTTTGAAGTGCGCCCTTTGGAGGTTTGGGTTAGCGCCCTCATGGGGGAGCCAGTCCGCCCCTGTTTCTAGCTTTGAATTTCTAACTTCCTCAATTCATTTTTACGCTTTTATTAGTTTCACATGTGGGTTTGTTTGTTCATATGTATGTATGTAACTCCAAATAAAAGAAAATTCACGTTCTTTATAAATATAAAAATAATACATTTAATACGATTATTAATACTAAAGGCCAAACTACATCACATGTTGTGTTGAAATATTATAAGTGCATGGAAACTTAGCGAGTAGTTAATAGTTTTGAAAATCAGTTAGGGCCTGCTCCACATTGACGTAAAGCAGAAAAATAAAGCAGAAACGTAAAATGGATTACATAGTGTTCCTATGGAAAGTACCCGGATTTTCGGTTTCTGCCTTCGGTTTCGGTCGCGTTTTACGCTGATGTGGAGCAGGGCCCTTAGGGTATCATGAAAGAAAAAACTCTCTAAAAGCGTATTTTTTAGTGTTTTTTAAAACTATAATTAAATTATTTTACCAATATTGTAAACACAAAGACAAAAAATTCACGTCCATGCTGAGGAAGGACTGAAAGGAGGATTTTTTTAGTAAGAGAAATAAAAGTTTTAACGGTAATTTTCTCCCTACCTTTTTCAATTGCTGGGAAAAAAATATTACTCTTATAGTAATGAATGAAAAATCTAATTTAAAAGGTAAAAGTAAATTAAACAACATAAAAGTTCACACATTTTCTAAGAATTGCTGTCTCGAGTTTCGGAGGGAAAAAAAAGAAAAAATTAAAGGAATCTGTCTTACACCTATCAGCAGTTATTTGTAAATTTGTGCACTAGTAAAACAGTTTTTTTTACTAATACATACGTATTTATTCAGTAAAAACATCACAAATTCACTTTTCTCTTTAAATTCTGCTAAATGTTTGATTCGTTTATAACAGGCCATTTTTTTTTTGTCAAATATAATGCAACGTTATCGCACAATATTGTTCAATTTCATTCCGGTAGGAAGCACTCAACTCACCTTTATACAAAATTAAATAATTGTATAAAGGTGAAAATACTTAAATTCATTTCTGACAAATTGAAGTTTTTGCTTTCACAATCAAATATTTCAACCAGGTGTGTATCTGAACGTTACGATTTTGCATAAATTTCGGTTTAGCTTTTCAGAACTTTAATTCATTCTAAAACTTATGTAAAAAAAACGAACACAATTGTATAGTAAGAGATACGTAATTCATGAAGCAATCATCAAAAATAAATCACCAATGTAGTAGTTATAAGTTAACCCATTTATGCCCAGTAGCCTAAAAACGGGACGCCTGTTAGTTACTGCATACAAAAACCTGTAATGGGTATATCATTTTGCTAGAGCTGTTTTTCACAAGTTAAATAGTCCTTCTTCTTGAGAAAACCAGTAAGAGCCACTATTTGAATATCAGAGTTTATTTATTGACAGCTATTTTCAGATAAATCAGTCAAGCAACGATCCAGCATGGGTAGCCACAGAAAATATTTTTTATTTTTTTGCAAACTTATGTTTCATAAAATTAAAGTATTTTAAAATGATTTGTTTAAAATTGATCACAGAGGCTTCTGTAATGTTACTTTGCAAAAGTATAGTCAAGTACGATTGTATTTTTCTCACATAGCTGCGAAATATCCCACAAACAGGACGTTAAATAACTTAATAAATGTGGCAACGATGAACTATCTTAAGCCTAAAATGTATGTAAACCATTCCAAATAAGTTTAATTAAGCAGATAAAAATTGAAAAAAAAAATTGTTAAAAAAACTTGGGCATAAATGGGTTAAATCAAATATAGTGTTACAAAAATTACAATATTAAGAAAAAAAAAACATTTATTTTATTTTGTCAACTTTGAAATGAATAGGTTTAGGATATTTTTATTCCATCGGCTCGTTTATTCCATCCATGGATGAAATAAACGAGCTGGTGGTGTGCATTGTAAGTACCTTTTATGTTTTGATATCAAAATTTCATCCATTTCTTACAATGTACATTTCTTTTTTGATGTTTTTACTCCCATTATAGTAAAACTTTTAAGTAAATACCCTTCATTGATGTTTTCTTTTTTCTTTTTCTTTTTTTTTTTTTTGTATAATTTTCAATATTAATAACAAATCTGGAAAGATAGATTGAAATTTATGCAAAATTTTTATTTTTAGAGGTAATCACGGAGTAATAAACCATATAGCATTGAAAATTTGAAAAGAAGATGGGTTGGAGGCTGGGAAAAATCCGTAAATTAGGTGGGAATGTCACAAAACCTTGCTGAAACATATGATTGCGAAAACGTTAATCTGTCAGACCCCCCCCCCCCACCCACCTTTTTTTTTCAATCGGGATTGTTTTATTGGACGTGTTGATTCGTGTAGTGTGTGGGTGTGTGTGGGTGTGATTTTTTTTTCTTCTGAAAAATTTATTCCCCTTTTTAATCGAATCTGGGAAAAGAAAATACGTAATTCTCGTCTTAGCAGAAATGGTACACTTTCTTAATCAAGCTCTCACCCCTTTTTAGAATATAACCGTTCGTTCAACAGAGCTGCACTGCAAAAAATGAACTGTTGTTTTTACAGTTTTATACTGGCAGTCGAGGTTCCAATTTAAAACTACAAAATGCACAGTAATAAGTTGTAAAACTAGCAAATTTACAGTTTCTTACGGTAAAATAAGCAATTTTACAGTTTATTGTCGCAAAATTTAGCTGCATTATACTGTAAAAACAAGAGTATAATACTGGCAGCAGAGGTTCCAGTTTAAAACTGTAAAATGTACGATAATAAACTGTAAAATTAGCAATTTTACAGTTCACTGCTGTAAAATTAGCAATTATAAAGTTTAGTACTGTAAAACGAACAATTTTGGAGTTTATTAGTGTAAAAGTAGCAATTTTGGAGTTTATTAGTGTAAAAGTAGCAATTTTGGAGTTTATTAGTGTAAAAGTAGCAATTTTTACAGTTTATTACTGTAAAATTAGCATTTTTATACTGTAAAAACATTCATTTTTTAGTGCGGTTTTCGATATCGGACAGTAAAAGCTATGTGAATCGCTCAATGAGTCGTGTCGAAGAGGGAGGGGAGGATGTTCCACTAGCATTCCCGCTACTTTTCTCTCTCTTATTAATCGTCCCCCGTCTCAAAAAACATGTTCGATTTTTTACTGCAAGTTCGCGAAAACAAGAAGATTTTTTCTCTCTTCTGCTTCCTCGCATTTTAATGTAATGAGAACAAAAAAAACGCTAAAGCGGTATTCAAATTATTTATGCCTTCGTCTACGTGAATGAGTGGAATTGGGGACGTGCGATCCGTTCTTGAAAAATCTGACCCTTTCTGTCCTCAATTTTAGTTTGAAAGTTAAACTTTTTTTTCTTTCTCCGCGTAACTTGTTATCTTTTGAGAGTAGGAATGAATTTTCTAATTAGTTTTCACTGCAACTGCAGAAATTTGTGGTTTTTGTCTCTAGGATGAGGGTAATTGTAATAGGAAATTATTCCAAATGGAAATAAGGAGCATTTCACAAACAAAGTAGCATATCACGAAAGGGCAGTTCTGTTTTGAAAAAGTTTTATTTCTCCAAAAAATAATTTTCTTCTTTTTTCCCCACATTCCACATATTAGAAGAAAGAGTTTTATTTCTCCAAAAAATAATTTTCTTCTTTTTACACCTATTACCAAACCTGGTATGTTTCTCTACTACAGTGCCCGCCGTGTATTAAAATCACATTTGTGCCGAGGATATTTGATTGCATTAAACGGCTGATTTTATAAACCGGCATATATAAAATTACAAAAAGAAAAGATTTTAAAGTAAAAACAAAATAAAAAATAAATTAACTACTATTATCAAAATTTAAAATTAAGTTAATTAAAACACAATTCGAATTTAACTCATATGTAAAAAGTACCTTTTTCAAAGCACACAAGGGTTTTAAAATATTGACTCATTGCTGTTTGAGAAGCAGAATAATGCAAGAAAAAAATCATTCTTAAATCTAGACGTTTAGGCATGTTTTTCTAGCGAACGATTCATACTCAAACTGAAATATATGAACTGTCAACCTCTGTTTTCTTGAAGAGAAAGAAAATTCTGGTTTTATTCAGGCAAGAAAAAGCGTGTTTTCTCCCCCCCCCCCCCCCCGTTTTTAACATAAACTCTCCAAAAACTTGATTTTATAAAACGGCGCAAATGATTTTATTAAAGGATGGTTTCAACATGTTTTGAAAAAGAAATGATTCTGTTCGTAAAAATTTGATTTTATAAAGCGGCTGATTTTATAATCCAGTGATTTTACTAGTGGTGGGCACTGTGTACATCTGCATTCGTTGCAGTTTTATCCGCAACTTTCATTTGGTATTCCATCGTAAAAATTATTATTTTTTTTCATGTATTAAAATAGCAATTAAAAAGCTAATTTTCTTTTGTTTTTACTAAAAAGAACATTCTAAAACAAGCTAATCTGTTTAAAGATGCATATGTCATTAAGTTACACGTTAACTGAATAGTTACTTTTTACGACCTCGGTTGTATCGCGCTTTTTTTTGTTGTTTCCCGACAAGCGCGATATAACGAGCGGAGTTAGGTTTTTTCTCTTGACTCCTTGTAGGGAAATCTTATAAAAACAAATATTCACTAGGAAGTAGGAGTCGTCACTACTTCAGGGGTGCTGTAGGGCTTAAGTATAAACTCAAAAATATTAGTTGAGGTGCAGTGCATATCACATCTTCATTAAGGTGAAGAAAAGGGAAATAAATAAAGAAATACTAATCTTCTTTCTTTGTCTTAAATAATAAACTAAAACTCAATCAACGTCACCCATTCTGAGGCCCCAAATAAGCCAGGGCCGTCGTCCACGGCCTAGTGGGCCTATTCAGTAATCAGGCCCTGCTTGGACCCCCCCCCCCTCCCACTCTGAACAAGTAATGATGATGCTCAACAAATGATATTAAAAAAAAACGGTTCGTGAGTGAAGGATCCATCGAGAAGAAAGAGAGAGGAAGAGAAGAGTCAGGGAAGCAAAGATGCAGATCTTCTGCTGTTGAAGGTCGCACGAAGGGAGGTCATTGAACCCTCGGGATGAGGAAGGAAGAAGGGAGTGAACTTGGCCCGCTCGCGTTCGTTTATTCCAGAGAACACGTGCGCATTCCAATGTCGAACGAGGAAGAACCGTTATAGGCGGGGGTGGTCGAGCTCTCTCTTCTTCCAGAGGAGAGAGGGATGCTCTCTCTTCTCCGGAAGAAGCACGGACTCTTGATGAGAAGGTGTGGGGAAAATTGATTTGCGGGGGTGTGGCGGCGAGGAAAGTTCGCACCTTCTGGCAAAAAAAGAGCGGCACGTGAAAAGCCTCAATGTTTTGAGTCAATGATAATATCTCGAATTGATACGTGATTTTTAGCTCAAATTTTCATTTATTACTTGGGTATTGCAAGATGAGATTGGTATTTGAAGAACCTAGAAGCAAAGCATTGCGTGTACCAAAATTAAAATTTGGAGGAAACTAGTGCAAATGGTAGAAGAAACTCTCTTCCGTTTCGGGGAAAAGAAATGACCGTGGCTTGCTGTACAGTATGATTTAGAACAGTTGTGCTCAACCGACAGTCCGCAGACCATATTCCATCCTCGTAGCTGATCCGTGTGGCCTGTTGTGTCCTTTAATGTTTTCAATTGAAGAGCACGATTAATAAAATGTTTCAAATTTGGGGCCAAGTCAGGCCTTCATTTGGGGGGGGGGAGGAAAAGGGTACAAATGAGGGATGCACCGATTAGTAGACAGTACCGATTAATCGACCTCTTTGCCGATTAACCGGCCATAATTGGCTAAATTTTGAAGATTACCGTAAACAAGGGCTACTTGGTCCCTAGGGGGTTACTTGAGCCCATTACAGAAAATGATAAAATCTGGGTTTGGTACTTATTAGTTGAAGACTTGCACGTAGTTCCTCGTTTCTCCACTAGGTAAAAGCACTCTACAGTCTCTAACGCCAGTACCAAACCCAGATTTTATCATTTTACTGTTGGGCTCAAGTAACCCCCAGGGTCCAAGTAACCCTTGTTTACGGTACTTATAATCAGCCAAATTTTGCCGATTTAATGGTGGAAAAAACATTTCTTTAATATTATTCTTCAAAGCATGCCTTCAATAAGAAAGTATGATGATTAAATTTACTAAGAGTAAATTATTTTCTGAGAGCCTTACTACAACATATAATAGAGAAATGCATAGAGCAAAAGTCAAACAAATAGTTCAAAAAGTGCGTAAAACTGAATAAAATATTAAAAAATAACCTTCAAAGCTGATAGTCATATGACACCATTATGAATAATAAAATCACAGGTTTTTACAGTAGAATGCGAAAAATATGAGAATTTCATTTTCTTTATAATCGGCCAAAGTTTGCTGATAAAACTGAGGGAAAAATATTTATTAAATAAAATTACTTCAAAAGTATGATTTGAACAAGAATTTCTCATGAGAAAAAATTTATAAACAATAAATAAATAACTTTCTATAAAAACAAGAACAACATGTTATTAAAAAAAAAGTGTAGTGATAAAAAACAAGACAAATAATTCAAAAAGTGTTTAACGGAACAAAATAATAATAATGTCTTCATATTAAAAAAAGTAAGTTCAAAGAATTGTGAAAAGATGTTTGTGGTTGATTTGCGTCCAGGCGGCCCCATAGCACCTACAGACTTGAATTTTGGTACAAAATTAGTTCGAGCCCCGTAGATTTGCACCTCGGAGCCATTTTTCTTAATTTTGAGTTAGTTTTTTTTAAATTAATTTTTTAAGCGTATATTTCACATACTTTACCAAATTGGGGGGCGAAAAATTTTCCTACCCCCTAATATTGTACGTCGTTGGAAAGCATCTTTTTTTCTAAAGAAAGAGATGTGTGTTTAATTTCTCTCCATCAATTATACAGGAGATATGATTCTAATTGAGCTATAATTCAAAGCTCACCTCGAGTAAAATTACATTACCACTCGATCAAACTATTCCTAAATCTGTTCAACGTTCGACAAACAAAACCGGTGGCTCTTTGTTTTCTTTATTGCTCGTCCAAACTTAACAAAATATACACGATTGCTTTTATTGCATATATTATTTACTTTTTTTAACATTTAAGAAAGGTTGTCATTATTCTCATGGTATTTCATTTTGTTTTAGTGATTTCATATGAATTACATTACGTGTTACTTTTTTTTTCTGCGAGGGAAGGGAACTGGATTTTCTGTTTGGGCTAGATATTTTACTGTTTTTTAATTATGTACATTTTTTTTTCATTTTTTATATCAGGATGGGGGGGGGGGGGTCTTTTATTTATTTGACCAATTATTTTAAATGGTAGAGGAACTGTTACTGTGCTTTGAAGACTTAACCAAACGGAAATATAAATTGGTAAAAAAAAAACCCTTAAAATCGCTACACGTCACCCGTGTTTGCATCGTATTCGGTGGTATAAAATCAATTTAGGCTCAAAACCACCACTGGGTTTAGTTATTTTATTTACTTTTGACCTTTTTGTTTTTAGCGACAGTAGGGCGATGCATATTGAGAATTTTTAAAGCCTCTCCTTTTGTTTACATTAGCGGGAAAGTAGGCTAAAAAAACAGCGCTCAGCTTCATCTCATTTTTCGGACCTAAAATCGCAACTGGGGTAAGCACTCCAGCAGTACTACCCCAGCTTGGTGCTAATCGCTTAAATCCCCAATCACTCCCACTGGTATCCCAGGGACTGGACGCCGATTACTCTGTCGTATTCTATTTATTTCTGCTACCGTCATTAGCATGGATCGAGCAGGGTCGTTACGTTACGATTGCCAGCCTAACAAGAGAGCCGAGGAAAGGGAACGCAACCTGAATCAGATGTGGGTATCGAGCACGCCGCCCCGAGTAGATCGGAGAAAGTAAGTGGCCGACCCTGATTGCCACTTTTTTTTTTTTTTTTTTTAATCCGAGACACTCGGATTGACGTCTGGGCCATTTTCGGAAAGAAGGGGCGTGGCCGGCACACAGCTCGTAGAGTGACTACCGCGGGAAAATCTTTTAGGGCTAATCAAATTGTAGCGTAATCTAAATCAGTAGTTACATTGTTAAAACTACATGTTGCATGTGGCACTTTTAAGGGTGAAAAGCTGTAGCACCAGCGAAACCCCCTGAAAGGGGCCCCTTAACTCCCTATGGCATCACACACTCGAGGGTCCCCCGTACCTACCACAACTCGTGGTTTAACCGGGATAGGGCCCTGAAGAGCACTATGTTCTTTTTGAACCAGAACCAAGGGTCGAGCAAACCCTTGGCCCAGCACCCCCAGAGGTATCGTTTCGCGTGGAGAACTTTGTGACCACGACATTTTTAACGTCCCCCAGCCACCATTAATCAAGACGGTGGATCTTTGATCGGCTGGGATCGAACCCGGGTCCCTCCGGTCACGAGTCCGACCCCTTACCGATCGGGCTACCACGGCCAGCTAACTCCCTATGGCACCCTTGAAGTGCCATATGGAGTCAAATGGCACACTACTGGTACCTTATGGTACCCAATGTGCGACCCATGGCACCCTAAAGGTGCCACACGGAGCCTAATATCACCTTCAAGGGTGCCATAGGGAGTAACGCGGTACCCTTCAGGGGGTGGCGCTGGTACTACAACTTTGCACCGTTACAGGTGCCACATGCAGCCTGTAGTTAGTTTTAACGGTGTAGGTACTAAAAGACTGGTCGTGGTAGCCCGATCGGTAAGGATTCGTAACTAGATGGTGCCGGGTTCGATCCTAGCCGGTCAAAGATCCACCGTGTTTAATAGTGGTGACTGGGGCGCGTTAAATGTGGGTCGCGATCACGAAGTTTTCCAAGTGAATGAATACATCTGGATCTGCAGGTGCTGGATCACCACGTTTGCTCAGCTCCTGGTCTAAATAAATAAATTAAAAAAAAAAAAAAAACACGTGTAGTGGTAGGTACGGGGAGCTTGGATTGAAACGAAATGAAATGGTACTAGAAGACAGATCTAATTAGATTCAAGGATTGGTGATGCAAATTTACTCAGATCCTGATCCCCTTATCCTGAATTCATCCGTTTGGCTGATCTCTTCGTCGAAGAGAGTCATCTAAACTTGCTGGTACTTACAGCTGAAGAGAATTACATAAAATATTTTCAGGTGCCTTTTTGGAACCCCTTTATCGCGGCCCTTATATCGTGGCGCTACTCGCAATTGGGCCAATTGCAACATTGTAAATTACCCACTGATGAAAAACAAAGAATGAATCTGAAACTAATAGTTACTTAGCGAAAATGATTCTTTTGCATTCAGAAGAGAACGTTCCAAAGTGTGAACGATTCTCTAGATTCTCTTCTCTCACAACGGAGAAAAAAGAAAGTTTTTACTCATACGTCTGTTTTAACGAAATGCTAATTGTTGGCGCACGGGAACTTAACTGCCTCAAAGAAACTGCTAAGGAATGAAATAAGGGTCTTGCAGGGCGTTCTCCCAAAAATCAAAACTAAAGAAACATGAGAAACAAAGAATGAATTCAAAAATGAAAGTTTTTTTTTTGAAACTGATTCGTTCTCATTTTGCATTCAATGAAACCTTCGGTGATTTTTTGGAGAAAACGTTGCAAAGTGTGTTGTTTTTCCTTCAACAAAAGAAAAACAAAAGTGGTTCGTCTGTTTTAACGAAGTGTCAAGTGTTACCGATAATTTGAGACCCGGTGATATGTTGACAATAAACTTTCATGAGCTTACTTTTTGAAAGGGATTCGTTCTCATTTCACATTCAATGAAATCTTCGGTGATTTTTAAGAGAAAGCGTTTAAGAAAAGTCTCTTCTCCTTCAACAAAGGAAGAGCAAAAGTGGTACGTCCATTTCAACGAAGTGACAAGTGTTCGCGGTGCCTTGAGACCTGGTGTTTGGTTGACAATACACTTACATGACGTCGAATATTCATGGTGACGTCGTCACAGTGACTCACTCTCAGGGTGGACAATTCGAACGTCACCCCCTCCCAGCGGCACACCGCGCGCTGATGCAAGCGAGCATCGGAACGCCGTTTCAAGGTCAACGACCTCGAAAATCGGCTCTCCACTCTTCCCCTCTCTCTCTCTTTTCAAACGAGGAGATAACATAAATATTTACATCGCTTTCGCTTGCAAACGTCAGAGCCGCTGGAAACCGAAACACATTTTCTTTCGTCACTCTTTGCTGTCATTTTAAGACATTCTTTTCCAAAGATGCGGCGGCGGATTCCAAGACATCGAAATGGTTTTCGAGTTAAGAGTTTGATTACGCTTCCAGCTCACGTGATTAACTTTGGAATCATGTGCATACGTAGTCGATCCTCGTTATTGAGAAACCGGGGTATATGAACTCGCGGTAGTAGTGAAAATTTTCACTACTTCCAACTGAACTCTTGCATAGCCAGGGGTGCCCACAGGTGGGGATTATGGCGCAAGTTGCACCATCAATTTTTTTGGAAGGGGGGGGGGAGTTTCAACTAATTTATTTATTTATTTAAATTATTGATCATTTTTTTTAATTTCAATTATTATTTTTGTGTGTGTGTGTGTGTGTGTGTGTGTGTGTGTGTGTGTGTGTGTGTGTGTGTGTGTGTGTGTGGTGTGCGTGTGTGCGTGTGTGCGCGTGTGTGTGTGTTCTTGGAATGCATGCATGGATTGGAAAAAAGCGATTCTATTCTGCGCATAATTAGTACTTAAAAAAAATAATATTATATAAAAAAATAATAGTTATAATTAAAAAAATAATAATAGTTATAATTAAAATAATAATAATAATATTTTTAAAAAAATAAATGAAATAAAAAATAAAAAGCACAAGAGGGTCGTGAAAATTTTTGGGAGAGAATTTGCGCCATTGAGCTTGGGGAGGGATAGGAACCCTTGTACATAACTCATGCTATTTTTAATAAGTGCTTTTTCTGAGAGAATGAAGTGGTGGAAGCTCATAGGGTCATTCCACAGTCACTAACATAACATTCAGAGCTGATTTTGTAACTGTTTTTACTTGCAACTTAAAGGATAAAAAATATTTTTTAGTTATGCTGCTGGATTTACAATGTGCATGGTATCTATGTATCATTTCCGCTACGAATTTAAAACAAAATTACTGACAGTAGATATTTTTCCAACCAAAATAGCAGCGTGACTAACGTAACATTTTTGCAACCCTGAAAATTAATGCTCATGTTGTGAGGCAAAAATTTCTCTAAGTGCAGCGTGAGCAAAGTACAGTGTAAGCAAGTGTTAAAAGTTGAATGATATATTTGAAAAATGTGTAAAGTTGGCTTTTAAAAACATAAAACACATTTATTAAATCTTATTATTTTTTTTTTTAGTCTTAAATGTCATTTTTACTCAAGATGGTGTGTGACTAACGTAACCATCGAACAGCAGTAGACACACTACAAACTATTTATTATGGCTAATCTCAGTGATAATTACAATACTTTTTCATTTTTTTAAAACTTCTTATGTTGTATGATTTTTATTTATTTATTTATTTACTTATTTTTTGATACTTTTTTCACTTCGGTATTTTTCTTTTCTTCGGCTGAGCAAAAATTACCCTCGCGGACTTTTTCTTAAATTCAAAGTAATGGGGTTTGGAAAGTAATTTTACGCTTACGTTTTAAAAGATACTCTTCCAAGCTTCAGCCTCAAATCCCACGCTTTGACAGGAATGGATGTTTTGATTGTCATACTGAAAACAAAGTTATGGAACTCTACTCAATACTAATATCCAAATGACAAAAATTAGAATTTTTTTTTTTTAGAAAATAAAATGTTACGTTTTATTAAAATAATTCTACGGAATTACAAATACATCTGAAAACCAGCGAGTTAGTTTTAATTCATTAACAAATTGCGTACTTTTTCTATGACTGAAGTTCAGCAACAGTTGCAACATACTTATTGATTTTTTTTTTTTTTTTGATACACTGAATAGAGCGAGTCCTCAGTCATGAAAAAACTGTAATTTTGAAATTTTGAAATAGATACATAGTGCAATTCATGTTTCCTCCGGGCCAAATTATTGCTTGAACTTGTGGTGCTCAGACATTAGGTCACAGAAATTTAAAGGACTCCAAATCTGTTGCTAAAGTCTGACTCAATTGGAATATTTTCATGTCGCACTATAACAAGGCATATACGCCAACAAATATTTCTCCTTAATATTTTCTGCTGTTTCTCAACACCCATAGCAAATATGTTTTGTTAAATCTTTAAAAGCAGCCCCCCGGGGGGAAAAGGGGAACTAATCTTAAGTTTAATCCTATAGTTGGGGCAAACCTAGCTGAACAGTGTGGTAATGTTAAGATTAGGATCTGTGCCGCCTGCACAAGGCTACCAGGTTATGGTTGCTCCAACTCTACAGTGCAGGTACACTACTGTTTTACAGATTGGAAAAAGAAATATTCAAATATATTTATCTGTTCATCTTAAAACGCAATTTTTAAGCTGTCTTCAGTATTAAGTAATACACACACACACACGCGCGCGTGTCTAGGTGTGTGAGTGTGTACGTGTTCATCAGAGATGTTTAAAGAATATTCTTGATTGGCACTCCACTGAACAGTTTTTTTCCCTTTATGGGAGGGTTTATATCCCCCGCGTCCCCCCATCACTCAAGCCACTAGTGTCGTCCCCCATGATATACATCACTTTCTCCCCTCCTGCTTGGAGTTCCAAGAAGCTTGAGGGGAAGAAAAGAAGAGAAAAAAAAAATCCACTCTGAGAAGCAAGATTTTTGGTCTCAGAAGAGAGTTCGTTGACCCCGGGCCACCCCAGCAACAAGTGTTTGTGAGGCCGCGTTGGGAAACGTTTTCTCTTCGGCGACGTGCGCTTCACCTTCCGAAGAGTTTTTGTTCTTCCTTCCATTCAACCGCCCCGAAGTACTTCTAGTTCCGAGACATGAGCACGTCATTTATTACTCTGTTTGGACCTGTACATGTAATGAAACATCTTCTTAATCCAGTGGCGTAGAGAGAAATTTTTAATGGGGGGGGGGGAGGCGACGTCTGAATATTTTCAAAACTGAAGGTCGAAAATCGAAATTTTAGGCCCTTCCATGTGAAGGGACAGAAGTAAAAAAGATGAAAGTGACCAAAAAGCAATTTCGAGAAAAACGAAGAACAAAGTTTGATTTCTCGTAACTCCTTGTGTAGCTAATGGAGTTTTCATACTCATTTCAGTCGATTCTCATCTTTTTTCCTCCTTGTTGTTCTACCAGATGATACTTCTTCAAAGCCCCTAGATGGCTCCAATAGCTAATTGACGAAAAAGTGACTTTCATTTTTCCCCCCCTGGCCCTTCATGTGTGTTCATAAACTGTAAACCTACAGGTTGCGCAAGGCAACTTTAAGGGTGAAACGCTGTAGCACCAGCGGCACCGCCTGAGGGGTGACACTTTACTCCCTGTGGCACCCTTGAAGGTGCCATTCGGCTGCTTCGGGTGCCATAGCTCACCTAAGGGGTGCCATAAGACACCCCATAGGTGCCACATGAAGCCAAATGGTACCTTAAAGGTGCCTTGGCTACCCTTAAAGGTGCTTTGTGCAACCTGTAGTTTTAACAGTGTGTGTGTATATATATATTTGCTTCCTGGGGGGGGGAGGGGGGATGACCATTTGGCTGCGCAACTGGGCTACATTGATCATTTACAACTACTCTGAATGTATTGAGGAAATGTAATAATAATTAAAATACAGTGGACGCTAATTGGTTAGTTGAATAAGTGGTTAATTGAATCAGCCGCTTCGATGAATCAAATTGTCAAAATCATAACAGTATTCAGCTTAAATGAATCAGCCTTTTCATTGAATCAGCCGCTTTGTTGAATAAAAACTGTTCAGAACAAACGTGTTTCGTTGTTTCTGAAACCACTCGGGTACCCGAGCCCGAGATGACACATCCACCCGATTTAAGGCGGAATAAGTACGGCTTCCGTTTTTTAACGAGATCCATTAAGGTGGAAGTCCGATTTAGCTCAGAGCGCTCTGTTCTTTTGATCCAGACCAAGGGCAGAGTAAAACTCCTGGTCTAGTTCCCCCAGAGGTATCGTTTCACTTGGAGGACTTTGTGAACACGACCCTTATTTTACGTCTCCTAGCCACCATTAGTAACGACGGTGGATCTTTGATCGGCTAGGATCGAACCCGGGACCCTCCGGTTAGGAGTCCGACGCCTTACCGATCGGGTTAACACGGCCCTCAGAACAAACGTGATTCGTATAAGCGGCAGCCACTTACTTTTTTTCAATACATTGAAATACATTTAATTACCGTTTATCCGAATTCCATTAATGTTCTGCTTTCTGCTGAACTTTAAAAAAAAGTACAAAGAAGGTGGAACTACAAGAGAGAGAGAAAGAGAAGGTGCGAGAGGTCATTTTATTTTAAACCCGGCTGACGGAGGAAAAATGTTTCTTTTCACACACAAAATTAGTTTTAAAAATTAAGGAAAGCCTTGTTTTGAAGTGGACATTCTATCAATTTTTTTTTTACCTTCTTATTCAATTAACTTCACTGGACAGCGTGGGACAAGACGCTGTCGTTCAGAAGAGACATTTTAAATATCGGAATAGGAAATGGAGCAAAATAAGAAAATAAAAAAGAGACAACGTTATTTCCTTAATAGTCTGAGAGCAAGGTGAAAATTTGGTTAAATATTTCCTCTCGATAGATAATTAGCCATGCGCATCAGACAACGGTATCATAAAGCCCTATGACCGTCAGCTGCGGCACAGTGGGGGGATGAGTAGTTGGAACCTCCCAAGCTTGAAGAAAAAAAAAAAAATTCAGTCATTTCCTCTCGCCTAAAAATTTACCAGATGATAGCTTATATGTAACTATTGATAAATATATACGTCAGCTGGCTGTATCTCGGTGGAAAAATTGTCAGCTGATACTTTGAAGGTCGTTACGTAGAAGTTAGCTAGAAGCATTTACTGACTACACTGTTCGACAAAAAAAAAAACCTTGAAAATGCTTCTGGTATTTTGAAGGCTGATTCTTATGTAAAATGACCCCCTGAATCCGAATATGACCCCCGTTTTCCCCCATCACGTCCCAATTTTTTTTTAAAACGCCCCCCTTTTTTTTCATTTTTCCTTAGTTTCAGGGCTATTATATTTTTTTTGGAGGGGAAAGGAGCCTTATATTCACCAATAAATTTTTTTGAAGGTCAAGAGAGACTCAAAGTTTAAAATCATGAGCACCAAGAAAAAAATCGGGGAACTTGGGGGGGGGGGGGGGGCGTGGCCCCCCAAAATATTTGAAAAATCACCAAAAACGATCTTTTTATTCTAGTTTCTTTAAAAAGACCTTTAAAACATTTTTTTCGGTGCAGAACCAGAGTATAGGATCCGTTCCTATGGCTCCTGGGTCAGAAAAAATTTTCACGCTGTAAAATTAAAAAAAAAAAAAATAATAATAATGCTTTAAAAATCGCACTTTGCACTCGAGTTTTAAAGCAGGTCTTCAGCCAAAAAAAACAAAATTGTGGCTGATTCTTATGTCAAATGACCCCCTATTTCCAAATATGACCTCAGTTTCCCCCCTCCACCCCCTCTTTCCAGAGAGTCCCCCCCCCCCAATTCAGAGTCATTTTACTAATTCGGAGGGGAAAAGTACATTACGTAACCCGTTAACATAATTCTAAAAGGCAACAGAGGTTCAAAGTTCAAAATCATGTACATGTGTACCAAAAATATAAACTATGGCGGTGTACCCCCCCCCCCAAAAAAAAAAATCTTCTTTTCTTGTTTTTCTAAGAGACGTTTTAAACCTTTCTTTTTTTTTTTTTTTTGTGAAAAATCAGAGTATTGAATTTTCTTTTCTTTTTTTTTGGGGGGGGGGAGGGGGGAGGTATACCGCCCTAGTTTATATTTTTGGTACACATGTACATGATTTTGAACTTTGAACCTCTGTTGCCTTTTAGAATTATGTTAACGGGTTACGTAATGTACTTTTCCCCTCCGAATTAGTAAAATGACTCTGAATTGGGGGGGGGGGATTCTCGGAAAAGAGGGGGTGGAGGGGGGAAACTGAGGTCATATTTGGAAATAGGGGGTCATTTGACATAAGAATCAGCCACAATTTTGTTTTTTTTTGGCTGAAGACCTGCTTTAAAACTCGAGTGCAAAGTGCGATTTTTAAAGCATTATTTTATTTTATTTTTTTTTTTAATTTTACAGCGTGAAAATTTTTTCTGACCCAGGAGCCATAGGAACGGATCCTATACTCTGGTTCTGCACCGAAAAAAATGTTTTAAAGGTCTTTTTAAAGAAACTAGAATAAAAAGATCGTTTTTGGTGATTTTTCAAATATTTTGGGGGGCCACGCCCCCCCCCCCCCCCAAGTTCCCCGATTTTTTTCTCGGTGCTCATGATTTTAAACTTTGAGTCTCTCTTGACCTTCAAAAAAATTTATTGGTGAATATAAGGCTCCTTTCCCCTCCAAAAAAAATATAATAGCCCTGAAACTAAGGAAAAATGAAAAAAAAAAGGGGGGCGTTTTAAAAAAAAATTGGGACGTGATGGGGGAAAACGGGGGTCATATTCGGATTCAGGGGGTCATTTTACATAAGAATCAGCCTTCAAAATACCAGAAGCATTTTCAAGGTTTTTTTTTGTCGAACAGTGTAGTCAGTAAATGCTTCTAGCTAACTTCTACGTAACGACCTTCAAAGTATCAGCTGACAATTTTTCCACCGAGATACAGCCAGCTGACGTATATATTTATCAATAGTTACATATAAGCTATCATCTGGTAAATTTTTAGGCGAGAGGAAATGACTGAATTTTTTTTTTTCTTCAAGCGTGGGAGGTTCCAACTGCTTATCCCCCCCACCGAGCCTCAGCTGACATTCACGAGGCTTCATAGTTCGATTTTCTGCTGCGTTTTACTAATTATCACTTGAGAGGAACTTGGTCATATATATCTGTTACTGGCTCTCGGACTATAATATTAATACGTAATTAAAACAGATACTCACACATATGGTGGTGGGGTGGGGTGTCTCTACAGTCAACAGAAAATAAATATTTTAAATTGGGCTTAAAATATAATTACGAAAATTTATGGTAAGTAAAAACAAAAAACCGGAGAAAATGTTCATTTTCAGTGAACCTTTCTATGTTAACCGCTTCTTTTAAAATAAATAAATAAATGAATAAGTAATTAAATAAATAATAACAATAATAATGATGAGTTAGAAATAAATTATTATTTATAGATTACAGATGTAATTTGCTAACTTTTTCCTTCCTGCTTCTGGAAACTACACTGCAAAAAATGAACTGTTGCTTTTACAGTATAATACTGGCACCCGAGGTTCCAATTCAAAACTGTAAAATGCAGTAATAAAGTGTAAAACTAGTAAATTTTACAGTTTCTTACTGTAAAGTTAGAAATTTTACAGTTTATTGCCTTAAAATTTAGCTGTATTATACTGTGAAAACAACAGTATAATACTGGCAGCACAGATTCCGGTTTAAAACTGTAAAATACACGGTAATAGATTGTAAAATTAGCAATTTTACGGTTTATTGCTGCAAAATTAGCAATTTTACAATTTATTACCATAAAATTAACTGTATTATGCTGTAAAAACAACATTCATTTTTTACAGTGTATGAAAAAGTAAACTTTAGCGGGGTTTTTCACATTACGAGTTTTTATTGCAGCTCAAATAAGAGGATTTTTGGATCACTAGTCCATCTTTACTTATTATATTAAAAAGAGAAACAGAAAATTTCTAATTTTTAGCAAACTATATCCATATGTACACAGTGAAAAATGAAGGTTGTTTTTACAGTGTAATACAGCTAATTTTACAGTAATAAACTGTAAAAAAATGTAATTTTACGGCAATAAATTAACAATTTATAATTTTACTGTAATAAACTGTAAAATTGCTACTCTTGAAGTAATAAACTGTAAAATTGCTAATTTGGCAGTTTATTACCATGCATTTTATAGTTTTAAACTGGAACCTTTACTGCCAGTATTATGCTGTTGTTTCAACAGTGTAATACAGCTAAATTTTACGGCAATAATCTAAAATTTCTCCCTTTGCAGTAAGAAACTGTAAAATTGCTAATTTTATAGTTTATTACTGTGCATTTTACGGTTTTAAATTGAAACCTCGGCTGCCAGTATTATACTGTAAGAACAACAGTTCCTTTTTGCAGTGTAGTCATATTAATAGCGAAACAAACTATTTAATAAGCGAACTTTATTAAGACTAAATGATGATCCAGGTTGTCTGAAGTAATGAAAGTACGGATTAAGTAAAATAAACCTATACATTTTTTCAAGATACGTAAACAAACTACTGTACATAGTAAAAATTACATTTCGAATTGAACAGAATGAAACATAAATTTGAATAAGCGAAAGTTATGAAAATATAAAATACAGTAAACAGAAATACAGTATTGTGCTAAGTCGCCTTTTATTTATATATCTATACTAATAATATAAAGCTGAAGAGTTTGTATCTTTGTTTGAACGCGCTAATCTCAGGAACTACTGGTTCGAATTGAAAAATTCTTTTTTTGTTGAATAATCCTTTTGATCAGGAAGGCTTTAGGCTATATAATATGACGCAAAATTTTAAGAGTCATAATGATAGTTTAAAAATAATAATGGTCGAAAAGCACGAGCGGATTAGTTTCCACTCTTCTCGAGAGATGGCGTTCATTAAAAGTATTGTTTTGGTCCAGCAGTTGGTCAAACGGTGCTTATACCTCGCATTCCAATGATTCCTTACGATTTACCTTTTAATTTCAAAATAATACAATTTCCCATTAAGGTTTCGTTAGCTATGACCATTAATAAATCACAGGGATACTTTTAAGCACGTAGGAATAGATTAACGTCAGGATTGTTTCTCACACGGATATGTTGCTTTATCAAGATCAGGTTGCGGAGAAAACCAGTACGTTCTACTACCAAACGAAAGTAAAACTATAAGAATAGTACATACAGGAGTACTTTAAACTACGTTCTTTATATTAAATAATCTTATAGCTATCCATATTTGATAAGACTGGGCGTCTTACTAATTTTTTCCAAAGTTTCTTTTATTTTTGTGTTTCTCCGTGTATTTTTTTTACTATACATTTATCATATACATATCATAGCGTGATGTAATTAAAATATATTTTTAATAGATTGTTGTCTTATTAACGCGGGTGAAACTATGGGGCACATTTATGCCCTAATGAAGGTTTTCGAAGTAGCAAATTATATCCATTATAACGCAAAGAAATTCTATTTTTCATTTTTTGTTCAGTGGTAGACCGTGCAACGCCGAATCACACAGCTAGTGATGTATGTAGATCAAAATGGCTGTCCGAATTAAGCGAAGTCCAGTTTAAAAGGATCTAAATCAATGATATTCTACATGGAAACACATCAATCTTTGAAACGTAAATGCAAGTGATGATAATTTCATTTTTATAAAGTGCCAAAAGTATTTGAAATGAGTGTTTATATTTCTTTCAACATTGAAAACCGTTTGAGCGACTTTTTCAGCTCATTTCATTTTCCTCTCACCGGACCTTGTTTTTCCCTCCTCGCATGAAACTTGTTTTCCCAACAGCGCAAGTTTACTTTCGTAGCAATTCGCGTTACTGTCGAAAAGAAAGTGTTCCGTTTCCATAAAATTGTTTGCTCTTCTATTGCTGGTTACAGGACTAATCAATTCAGATTGAAAAAAAAAAAAAATTCTTGCCAAAGAATTTTAGTTTTTATAAATTATACAGGGTGCGCCAGAGAAACTTACTTTTTTGAAAAAATTCCTGCGCGGTGAATTGGCTGCGTAGAAAGACGAGAGTGGGCGCATCTGGAGCGGGAAATCTCCAAGTTTTGTTTTCCCTTTAATTAGTCGCCATCATGCTATGGTCAAAAAAACAGCGCGCCTTTGCCGTCGAAAGCTACTTTTCGAACGGTCGCTCAGTTACTGCTATGCAACGCGCGCATCGAGGATTTCTTCCTTCCCAGCCTCGAAAAAATGAACATTAGGGACGTGTGGTTTTAGCTAGATGGAGTCACCAGGGCCTGATTACTGAATAGGCCAATTAGGCCGTGGCCTAGAGCCCCCCACAATGCATGGGCCCCCAAATGGCTAGAATTGCTCTAATCGATGGCTAAAATTGTTTTATCCAATGCCTAAAATTGTAAAGCCTCAGTATAGGGGGCCCCAAAAGAGTGTTTGGCCTAGGGCCCCGTAATATCTTAATCGGGCCCTGGGAGTCACAGCACACACAGCACGAGATTCAATGAATTTGTTGCGACAACATTTCCCCGACCACCTCATCTCTCTCAAAGGCGATCTCCCATGGCCAACACGCTCCGCAGATTTGGAGCCGTGCGATTTTTTTATGGGGTTATTTGAAATCCCTGGTTTATGTTGATCGACCACGCACAATAGCTCACTTCAAGAATAACATTCGCGACGAAATTGCCAACATACCAATTGATATGCTGCAAAGAGTGCTCACAAACTTTAAAAATCGTCTCAATCAGTGTATGCTCAATGGGGGTCATCATTTAACCGATGTCATTTTCAAGACTAAATGAAAAAAAAAATGGGATATTGTATTCTCAAATAAAAAAAGAATTAAAACAATAACTTAAGTAGTTTTGTTTTTATTGACATTTCAAAAAAGTAAGTTTCTCTGGCGCACCCTGTACAAACACGTGCTTGCTATCATCGAAAATATTCCTCTTTCGCTCATGCTTGGAATTATGAAAGCTGCTTCACAGAAATTGCGACAACAACAAAAAATTGTTCGTTGACTGTCTGTACACATCATTGGTTCCACATAAAAAATGATCTGTCGTCGTGTTGCTATTAGACCAGTATTTTTATTCTCTTGTTAAAAATGACTAGAAACCCTAGTTTTTTTTTCTTTTTTTTTTTTGATAGCGAAAATATATCGTTTGGGACAGATAACACCTTGTTTCTAGCTGGGTACAGGTACCAACAGTCTGTTGGCAAAATTACTGTCCTGCTGTAGCATTGGGTGTGAAATAATCTGAATACCTTGCAGATGAGTGACATGCGATTGGTATTCCATGACGAAACATATATCGCTTGAAATGTTCAGAAACAATTAAATTAAGGAGCTATAAACCTTAGAACCAGTAAAAAAATTCAGGAAAAAATATAAGAGACGGTTAGAGAGCTACCGGTTAGAGAGTACTGGCATTACATCATGATCGAAGTAAACGATCATTTGACAAATCGGAAAAATCACAAGAATTCTAGTGACCGGTTTATAATGACTCAAAGCAAAGCAAAAACCTAAAGCAGGCTCACCTGTGGGCTTGGTGGGCGAATATCCCTTGTTATACTTCCTCTGGGGACTGGTGGAGCTCTCTACTCCCTTCTGCTCGTACACGATCGTGCAACCGGGGTAGGGCTCCCCCGGAGAATACTGCAGGGGCGACTCCTGCGTCAAATAGGCGGCCGCCCGCACGTCTGTGACGTCATAATTGACAAAGTCCTTTTTGAGATGGAATGTGGACACGGGCTCGGCCATGGGGGCCGCCGGATCGAAATACGTCTTGGCCTTCTCGTCGAAGAGGCTCATCGGGTCGAATCCCAGGTCGTTCATGTCCAGCGGTCCGGCAACCGTGGAAGACACGGAGGATCCTCCGAAGTCATCCACTCCACCCCCGCAATCCTCCACCTTGATGAAACTGTCCATTGTCCACGCGTAAGAATTTGGTTCACGTGTCGTCGTTCACGAGCGATCGAACCATCAGCTACTGAACTGATCAGCGATACCACTTGCTGTCTTCTCAGTTAGTGAAGCAAGTGGTTAATTACGTATCATCATTCACTAGGCACAGTGAAGGGCGATTCGCGGGGTACATTAGCAGAGTTAATCCAAGCGATTTTTTCGATAGTGAATCAGGTGGTCGATGATCAGATTGTTGATGATGTTTCCAATTGGGAAGAAGTTTGCAGATGTTCATCAAAAGGAAACTTGGGAATGTGTACAAGTATGTTAATATAATGCACTAATTTATTACCATGAAGTTAAACAGCATCTTTTGGGATACTGGTTAAAATTATCTTCATCTGTTCAGAAAGTTTTTGACGAAATATTTTGCTCTCGAAATTGAAATTAAAAGTTTGATAAGTTTGATATCAAGCAAAAGATTTAAGGGTAAATGGAGTTCAAAAAGTTGTTACATCACCATGAGCCAAATAAACATATCTTGTTCAAAACACGATGCAGAAGGATTGCATTTAGACGCCCAAAATGATCTGTGATGCAACAGGTGAGGTAATGACGTCTGTGAAAGGCGTGCGGAGAAAAAGAAATAACTTAGAGCAATGTATCCAAAATTACAATACCTTCTGCTTTCAAATGGATCTAAACGTAATCCAGTCGCACGCTACAGGGATGTTGAGAAATCAATTTTTCCTCACCGAATCAATTCCGTATGAAGAGTAACTTTGTGTCGGGAATCTTGCCGTTCGAGTTCTTTTCCGAAAAGTGTCTCATTTAGTGATGACAACCTGATGATTATGCAAGAGTGTCTACCTAACAGCATCGAAGAAGTGACATTCGTTTCAATTCGAGTATTTTCCCAGGCAAAAAAAATAATCAAGGTGTGAGTTTTCTGTCCACAAAGTTCCAAAGACGGATCTTTTACCACAAAACTTCAATTGGCACTAGAACGTTTTCTCAGGCGTGGCGGTAATTCAAGTTCATTCCCACTGTTTGGGTTCCAGAGAGAAACAGAGAGGATGGGCCCGGGGTCAACGACCTCGGGATCGGCTGCCGAATTCCGCAACAAGGGATTCCGAGAGGCGACCGCGAGCGGAGAGCGATTCGGCTGGCATTGGTCTTGACCATCAACAACGGGGACGTCCGGACCGCGCGAACGCAAGGTGGGCACCACTTTCTCCGTCGGCAAGTCACCGGCAAGTGCGGGAACTCCTGCCGAAGCCTGTTTACCTGGCAGGTCGTCGAACCAGGTAGAACGAGCGCGAGTTCGAACCTGTTTCCCTCCCCCCTTCGAAAAGGGCCCACACTACACACCGTGACTAAAAAAACCGGTAGAGTCGGTGGACCGCTGCGAGCGCTCTTTCTTTCTTTCTTTTCGCTCGCCAACCAGTTTATCAAACCCTTGGAGTCCCGTTAGAGCATTTTCTTTTTTGCCGTCTTATTAAAGTGGGAAAAAGAAAAAGTGTTTGAGGATGATGTCCCCCTCCCCTTCCCTTTCTCTCCGAGCATGGATTGTTCTCAATGATCTCTATAGAGATGACTGTTCCCGTGATGCGGAGAAGCGACATCGGCCAGATGTCCCTTTTAGAGATGCATGTTGCGAGCCCGCTAAGGAGATGAGATTTCAAAACATATTTTTTTGTTGGTCATAACAGAAACAGGACAGCCATAAGAAAAACTGAACTGTTTCCGATTCCTCACTAAAGCCACCTGCAGCGGTGATAAGCCGGCTAAAACTTACCATGCAGAAGAGGGGAATCCAAAATTTGTCAAGAGAGCCACAGATGGCCAGTCAGTTTAGTCTCTCGCCCCACCCCCCTAAAGAATCTTATAAAAATTATAAGAGTCCAAATCCAAAGTGGTACCCCTAAGGGCCCATAGTTTCCTACTAGGCTGACATGACCTCTCGTCGGCCATGTTTATACATATATTATTTTATTTATCAATGCATATCTATCTAAGCTCTATGCGTATTGAATGTTCTATATAGTACTGTGTATTCACCCATTCTGCTTGTATATGCATCTGCATCCGTACGGCAATCTAACATCTATATCAGGGGTGTAACGGGAGAGGGTTTAATCCCCCAGAATTCTTGGTTCTAAAGCCTTAATGTCAGTCTTGGTATGGTAATATGTAATAATTGTTATAATTACCTCCCCCCCCCACCTCTCCAGAAAAAAATTCTGGCCATGCTATTGATCTATGTATATGCGTCTATGTATGTTTCACAATGTTCAGAGTATCTATGACAGTGGATTCATCCGTCTGTCTGCTTGTGTTTGTGTATTTACACTTTTCCAGACAGATCTTTCAGAAATGCATCGGTGTCACCAGGGTGCAGTTTCTAAACTCTGGATTGAAGTTCTTCGATATAACTACTTCCGTTCAATATCTCCTATTAGAACGAATGAGAAACGATCAGATAAGGAAAATCATTTCCAAAACTATTTCTTTCGCATGATGCATTACAGACTGAAAAATGTGTTTGGGACAGACTTCTGTTCCATCCATACCGCAATCAGGCCCGTCATTTAGGGGGTGGGGGCAGGGGGTCAATTGCCTCCCCCCCCGACTTTGAGAAATCAATGTATTTACATATAAGTGGGCGTGGTTTTTTATGCTTTCCGATGAAATTGCATTATGTTTGGACCCTTTGCCCCCCCTGGAAAAACTTGAAATGACGTCCCTGACCGCAATCAAAGAAAGTGATGAGCTCCTTTGTTGAACAACGCCCAAATGGCCAGGCAACTCGCCAGACATAAATTCACCAGAGCTCCTTTGAACTAACTGAAACCACAAGTTTCGCGCGGAAAAGACAGGGTTTCGAATTAGTTGCAGGCTCATAGGCGGTTCGTACGATGGGGGTCAGCGGGGGGGCGACTGCCTCCTCACTTTCAAAACTAAAGGGGACTTGCCCCCTCACCTTTTACGACTGAAAAGTAAGGATCGAGAAAAAAATGATTTTTTATTCAATGAATTGCACCAAGATAAAAACTGAGAATTTCAAAAATCGAACTTTTTCCCTGGTATTTCGAGAGAATTAATGAAAATCTACCACCATGGTTGATTTTGGGGGACTTATTCCGCATTTTCAGAGGTCATTTAATCAGCAATGTTAAACTCCAATAATATAGCCAAATGTAACAAAAAAAAGGGGGGGGGAGAAAAGAAAAACTTTTGAGGTGCTGCTTGCCCCCACCCCCCGCATTTCTTTCGACCCCCCCTTTTTTGGTGTACCAGTCGCCTATGTGCATGCTTTCTGGGTAAACCAGCGTTTGGTATCATAGCAAACATTTTAGTTGAACCTTTGCCCTATTGATTTTTTTGTAAGATTATCTAGAAATCCTAACTAAGATGAATAGTGTACGAATGAACTGTTAGATGAATTTCTGCAGTAAAAATTTTTATTGCAATAATAAAAAACAAAAAACACTATTTCGTAAAAAATTTTGTTCGATTTCACTGATTTATACAAAGGTGTAAGGTTTATGCGTTTGAGGAGGTGAGTGAGTGAGGGTGTGGATATACAAAAGTGTGCATTAGTGGAAACCTTTCTGTCCATGAAATTTTCTTGCTACTGATTGGAATCAATATGTTTGTCTCAGTGGTGTATTCCGCCAAAAAAATTCAGCATGCATAGAGAAGCAAATATAACAGTTATTGAAATTAAAAAGCGATTGGGTTAAAAAGGAAGTGGATGGAGTACCGTCTCCCTAAATGTCTGCGATGAGAGATATTACGATATTACCTTGCTCTAGCATCCTCTCAGTAGCAGAGACTTGCAGCTTTTTTTTTAACCCCTTAACGCTCGCATAATTTTGAAGAAAATGGTCATAAAAGTGCCTATTTTTTTATTCAAGAAAATTATATAAAACTCTAAAATAAAACTCTAAAAAAAACTCTAATAATATTTTTCTCTAAAAACGTTGCAAATAGACTAGTGCAGCAATCTGGTGTACATATTGAGGAATAAAACATGATTCCGGGCATAAGAAATAGATTGTTTTATTATTTTTCGTGCATTATTTTTGAACACTTCAGCCCGGAAATATCACGGGCGCGAGAAATAGAGGACGAAACTTCACCCCGTCATTTTCACGGGCGCGAGAAGGAAGGGGTTAATGCTTCCCTCATTTTTTTTAGCAAGAACCCTTGACCACGTCTAGGTAGGATAAAGGCAGTTATTCCTAAAAGAGACATCGCATGGGACTTCATCATTTCAATTGAAATCTCGAAGTTTTAGATAAGAGAAAAAGAAAAGAAATAAAAAATCGAAAAACATTTTTGAGCAAACCTTGGCGACCCCGATGAGCCGCCGTGGGCGTGGACCGTGTTGTCTGTTAGGGGTACGAAGATTCCTAAGAGTATTCAGTATTCGAACATAAAATTCTTAACAAAAAAAATGTGGATAGGTGGGCATAGTTGTTGCAGTGAATGACACGAGCTCTCAATATTGATGAAAACTTGATTTAAAGGCGCTTTTTGATTATTCTATATTCTGTTATCATGCGAGGAGAATTATAGCCTCTTCAGTAAATGGATATACTAAGTTTTTTTAACCCTCGTGAGTCCCTCCCATTTCAGTTACACTCAAGACCCTTGGGGTCATAAACGACCCCAATGCTTCCTTTAATTAATTTATTATGATTATTGAATGTTACATGCATTACTTAAGTTCCCACTCTTTTTAATGCTAAAAAAATAAAAATAAAAAGACACAATCAAAGTAAAATTTAGTTTACTCATTAAAAATTAAAATTTTAGAGTAAAACTTACAATAACTAGATTTATTTACAACTGTTGCAGACCTGAAAAAACATGATTTTTTGCAAGTGAATTTCAAACACTTATGACATTTTTCAATACATTTTCTGTCCAGTTCTCTTGGACAAAAGTTGCAACGTCCTCCTTTTTTGGCATTCTGGGGAAGTGACCACAAGGGTCTTGTGTGCAAAAAATGCAATTCGGGAAAAATAGAACACAATAATAGCATTATTTTGAATAGAAAACTAGAAGAATAAAAGCCACAAAATGCCATTAAAAACAAATGGTTGATTAACAAGATATATTAAACAGAAATTGCATTGGGGTCACATATGACCCCAAGGAACCCACGAGGGTTAAAAGTATTTTTTTCTATAGCATCAAGTTAACTCACTACGGTTTTAGTATTATTTTGGAAGACTATTTTCTAATCTATTTAGTTTGCCTTTAGCCATGAGCGCATTTCCCTTCTGCCCTACGTCCTCGAGAGAAATAATGTTTTATTTTTATTTTTTTCATTTTTACAGTTCAAATTTATGTAATTTTTGAGAAATTGATTTCAAGATCCAGCATTAATTAAGTAATTTTATATATCCTCAGTAGTAGTAGAGTAGTGTGATCCATGCTCACGAAATTGAAATCACAAATGATTCCAAAGTAGCGGGGAAACATAAAATACACCTACATAAATAAATGTATATTATTAAAAACTAACAAAAATGAAAATAAAAAACCAATGAATATATTAATGACAGTGAATTATCAAATCGAAAGTTGATGAATTGATCGAAGGGCTAGCTTGAACTCGAGGAAAAAAAAGTTTCAAAAAGTAATGCAAATTGTTTCATTTCTGAAAATTTTAAATTCCTTTTTTTGCAACTGGATTATGTTTCTTACAGCGTTGTCGATTTAATTGCAATTCCAACTATGAAAGTGTATGTCATGTCTGAATGCATTACATATAAATTTTAAATAAACAGTAATACATTCACATTCTTGATATGAAAAAAAAAACTCTCACGGTTTTTTCAGGTGTTTGCCCTCCTCCGAACAGAGTACTTTCCATCGCAATATCCACGAAATCTCCTTTCCCCTCCCCACGCAAACACACCTCTCCACACAAAAAAATTCTCCCCCGAGTCGTCAACAGGAAAAGGGTGAGCGAATGTTTTCGAGAAAGGGGGAGAGCAGGGAGTCAAGTGTTTGGATGTTTACGTTGGACGGAAAAACTCTCACGGTGAAATCACATCACACCCCTTCCTGGGAGACAGATGTTCCGACTTGGAGAAAGACGCTGACCCCCTGGACACGCCTCCAACGGACGTTCCCACCAAACCGAAGCATCCGAGATAAACGTGAAAATTCAAATTTTCATTTTTACTAACCAGAGAGTAAGATACTTCGCATTTTATGGTTGCTTTTGTTACACTGTTAAACAAAAAATGATTTTTTAAATTCTTTTCTGCAATGTAAAGCTAAAATTTTGGCTATACACTCATAATTGCGTAAAAATAATGCTAAAGATGTTTATTTGATTTGCATTTTTCATCGAATGGAGCATATGTATGTATGAATTATTACAACATCAGATCTAGAGATCACACACTAAAATTTTAAATCTATCTCCAATGTTATTGGTACATATTTTAAGTGTATTAAATCCAGTACATTAGTGCCCGTTTTTCTTTATATTTTCATTCAAGAACTTCTCTCTTGATGAACTACTAACAGCCGTCAAGTATTACTTCCTAAGAAAAATAGAAGTTACTTTTTTTTTTTTTCATCAGCACAAATTTTCCCAATCGAAATCAACGTACTTTAATGTAAGTAATGCAATCATTTCAAGGTATGATGATTTTCACGAAGCACGGATCCAGTGACCTCATCCCTCTTAATACATCAAGTATAACCTAAAACTGCATTTTGGGAACTTCTGCTCATCAATATATCTAAGGTAATGTTTATTGGGCAGTTTTAACTAATTACGGCATATTTCTTCGGTGAGTGCTCACGAATTTGCCTCAAATTTACGTTTTATAAAGGTCCTTTTCTTAGGTTCTGAAATGCTATGAAATCAGTTGCTTATTTAAAGTCCATGATGAAATATATTTCGAGGCATAGTGTCAGATGAAAAACATCTTCCATCCATTTTCATACTTATTTTTCAGCAAAAACAATTCCCTGATAAAGCCAAAAAATAGCTCTTTTTTTCTTCATGTATTTAAAAGTGGATATAGCTGGAATGAAAACCAACTTCATTTTTTAAGAGTATTTTCTTAATTTCCACAGATAAGGCTGCTTAAATTGTGCTAAAAATTCAACTTAAAACATTTCTCGTTTATCAGTATTATTCACCGGCCTTTTCTTATAATATTTTTTAATATCAGTTAGTGAAACAAAATTTGCCGCCATAAATTTCAGATTGAAAACAGCGCACAGAAATGAAAAGTATTTTGCCATAAAAGTTTTCCATATTAAGTTTAAATGATATACTACTAAACAAAATTAACAGCTTTGTTTTTCCACGAAAATAAGATTTGTTTTGAGATTATTGCTTTAAAAGTCGATAGGTCATTAAAAGTATATTGGAGTTTCTCAATTAATTCTTGTTAGAAAATTAGTCTATAGGGAAAAATTCGTTAAAAAATCAGATCAACTCTATTTAAAACGATTTCGCTGTCAAACGGCAAGTTAACTGAAAGTAAATGTTGCATGCATTTTGAAGTTGCTGTCAATTAATTACATTTCATCGAATATGTACATAAAATGTTTTTCGCATAGAGTTATATTCAATAGAAAATTTTTCTAAAATATATTTTAACAAATGGCTGAAATTTATTTCTCAATAAAAAAAAATTCTCATCACTTCTTTTTATTTTCTATAGCTTATATTTTACCTCATGCTACAATTATGAATACACTGTAAAAAATGCATGTTGTTTTTACAGTATAATTCAGCTAACTTTTTAGTAATAAACTGTAAAAATTTCTAATTTTGCAGTAATAAACTGTAAAATTGCAAACTTTACATTTTATTACCGTGCATTTTACAATTTTAAACTGGAACCTCAGCTTCCAGTATTATACTGTTGTTTTTACAGTATAATACAGCCAAATTTTACAGCAATAAACTGTAAAATTTCTAACTTTACAGGAAGAAACTGTAAAATTGCTAGTTTTGCAGTATATTACTGTGCATTTTACAGTTTTAAATTGGAATCTCGGCTACCAGAATTATACTGTAAAAACAACATTTCATTTTTTGCAGAGTATTTTCGTCCGCCAAATCTATCCGCAGGTCGTTCAAAAACTGCTCTGTAAACATGGACGCAGCGAATAAGTCTCATGTTTTGTCATATTGAGACAAGTTACAAAAGGCCATTGAACAACAGATAAGATGGCACTCCCTCTCCCTCCCCACGTCTTGGTGCAGAAGCGGGGAAACACCCTTTTATGTGGAAGTGGATACCGCATCCCTTTGCAGTCGCCGTGTCAAAGGCCTCTTCAACTGAAAAAGTTCAATATGGATTGGCAAAAGAATACCGACATGATTTCATGTAGAGATCGGTAATCGATTAACCGGTAGTCGATTAGTTATAATGATTATGACTTATATTGCTTCACTTTCTGGATCACCGTATTTTTTAAATTTATGATTTTGACTTGATTTGTATAATGATTTCTTTGGTAATTTCTTTGGTTGATGATTTAATTTTCGCCATTTTTAAGTTTTTTTATATATATAAAAAAAAAGCAACGTCAAAGAAATTGTGAAAGGATGTGTGTAGCAGGCAAGCGTCCTGGAGACCAAATAGCACCAGCATCCATAAAATTTGGTACAAAATTACTTAGAACCTCAGAATTTAGAACACCAAAGCGTTTTTTTTTAAACATTTTGAACGAGTTTTTAATTTTTTTAATTCGTTTTTTAAGTTAAAAGTTCCTATAATTTTCCTGTTAAAAGAGATGAAAGATTTCCCCACATCCAGGGGCGGACAGTCCGTGCGGGACTTCCCGAAGAAATCTCCGGAGGCTATTGAGAGGCAGCGAGAAGGACGCAGAGTCCCCTAGTATTTTAAAATAAATTTTAAGAATGTTATTGAAATTCTATGAACCAATTTTTTTTATTGTAAACAAAATTACAATCTATTAACTAGTAATTTCCAGAAGGAATATAAGTCAACGATTAGGTGGCTACTAATAAAAAGTAAATATATAAAAAAGTAAGACAAAAAGTATCTATAGAGAGTGGCAACTAATTAAATGTATGAATATTCAAATATTCAATTAGTTACCACTCTCTATAGATACTTTTTATCTTATTTTTTTATAGCGGAAAAAAGTACTGACAAATGAGAAATTTTGGAATGTTGCATCTATGTGCGTATAAACGCGGTGAAATTATGTAACAATAAAAATATTTTTGAAAAAAAAAATTGAACCGACTTCGGAACTTCACTCAGAAAATGCTCTAAAAAGTAAAAAATAATTTTATTCTTTGAACTCCATCGATACTACATTTAAACATAAGTTTTGAAGTCGGCGCAAAAAAAGCCAAATAGAATCATTCGAAACTATAAATATAAATTTAAATGAATCCAGGTTCTTTATTCGCATTCGCATTCATTGAAAAATACATATACAAATATTCAGCTCTCAATTTTAAATGATTTCTCTGAAAATGTTGGCAAAATATAGTAAACATCATTTTACCTATAGTTTTTGCGCCGACTTCAAAACTTATGTTTAAATGTAGTATCGATGGAGTTCAAAGAATAAAATTATTTTTTACTTTTTAGAGCATTTTCTGAGTGAAGTTCCGAAGTCGGTTCAATTTTTTTTTCAAAAATATTTTTATTTTAATCTTTTTAGTGTAAATGTACATATGAAATAAGGTAATGTTTCCATTGCAAAACTTCACCTAATTTTCTTAAGTAAATGCTTCATAAAATAAACTATGTAAGAAAAAAAAGAAAGTATCAACGCGTCTAAAATTTTAAACGATTGACACTAAAAAATAATCCTTGTTATTCTCTGGTATTTATTTGTGTACTAGTTTAATTAAAGGCTAAATATTAACGGCTTTTCAACTAATTTATGTTTCAAAACAACACTAGATTCTCGCAGTTCATAAAATTTCACGACGTATTACATAGGTGGCCCGCTAATGAGTTTTATGTTTGATTCAGTTAAGCCTTCATTCACAATTTTCATGATCATTATAATAACTGTTTCATATTAATCACGTTCTGTAACAATGGATTTCATATTTAATCATTTAGGACAAATCGCTTTAAATTTGAGCAAAAATTTGGAGATTTTCCTCATTTTCTTCAGAATTCCTTTATCAAACCTTATGTAAATTAAGACTAACAAAACCTGAAATATTACGAATCAATCAGTACCTGGTACGACTTTCAGTTCGTTGGAGTTCAGGAGAAAAAAGCAGGACATAGAAAGATACTCGGTTTAAAATTTTCAAAAAGACCATAGAAAGGAGTTTCATTATGCAATCCAGAGAAGCCTGGCGTTCAAAATGGTCATTATTACGATTACTGTGATCCCAATTTCTTTTTCGAAAGATTTCTGCAGGTTCCCGTTATCGAACCCGGACCACGAGAGGATGGGACCAATCGGAAAGAAAGACCTTTCTAACAAAAAAAGAATTTTTGAAATCGGTCCAGGCGTCTTCGAGTAATCTTGGAACATACCGAAAAAAAAAAAAAAAATTCTCCGACGAATTGTATAACCTCCTCCTTTGTTGAAGTCGGTTAAAAAATTAACATTGCTCCAATCATCAGTTTTTGTAAAAATAAATCAACATGAGAAAGGTTATATTAAATCACAAATTTTGCTCTTCTTCATCCATGAAAAACAAGACACGCGTATGGCGTCTTTTAACAAGTAGTAGTTAGAAATTCGCTTTCTACATATGTACGATGTACAAATCCCTTTTTACGCATAGTGCAAAAGAGAAAGATGAGATTTGCAATCACATGTCTAGAGTCATTTAAAAAAAAAGGAATTGAAACCATTTGATAGAGAGGAAGAAAAACTAATGCACATTTTGTGCTTTATGTGAATTTTAAAAAAGATCTATCATTTGATTCTTATTTATACACTAGCAGTACCCGCACGGCGATGCCCGTGCAAAAAAGTAAAGAAAGTCAACTGAATAAATTTAAATTCACTCCACCCTCTTAAGTAAAATTATTATATTCTTTAATTCAAATGTGCACCACGACCTTTTAAAATATATTGATGACACTTTTAATGCCATTTCAGTTTGTAGTGTTCAATGCGAGGATTATTTTAGTTTTAAACACTTGTTTCTTCTTTTCGTGTGTGTGTGAGGAACTTATTTATTTTTAGCGAAATTTTTACGTTTCAATGGAACTTTTGACACAACTGTAGAGCCAAGATTTTCGAAAACTCTCAACGACCACAGCAATATTGCCCTTGAAATTTAATATAATTCACCGATTTAACCGTAATTTCAATGTAAAATTGGCCGCCAAATCTAAATTTATTAACATAGGGAACCGATTGTATCAGGTAGATCAGCTACAACCATTCTTCCATGATTTTAATGTGAACATTAAAAGGAAAGAAATATAATGTCTTTCTTACCATCTCTTTGAAGTGATTACAATCTAACAGTGACTCTCAAATAATCAAGATTTCACTGGCCGGGAAGTTTGGAAAATTTCCCGGTTAACTGAATAGCGGTGTTACAGAAAATGTCAGAATGGAACTATTATTATTAAAAATTTAGTGCATTAAATACATGTTTTAAACATGCAATAAAATACGCTTTAAACTGCAAACAACTAATGTTCCTTCCCAGACCGTTTTATTTTTCTTTGAGTTGGAGAAAGTAGTGTTTCACTGGCTGGGAGGTTTGGTAAATTTCCTGATTGTCGCCAAACTTTACGACGCCAAATGCGAAGAGGAACTGAACAGACATCCCTAAATTTTTAACAATGATAGTTCCATTGTGACATTTTCGGGAACCCCGAATTTTGAGGAAGTCAACTTAATAAATTTAAATTCACTTTAACCTCCTCTGAAGAAAAAATATTATATCCTTTAGTTCAAATGCGCTCCACAACCTTTTAAATTCCATTTAAAGTCATGTTAAAGTTTAAATCAATTCGCCAAATAAATATAAGAGACAGAAAGTTAAGTAAGTAACAGGAGATATTAATTAATCAAATTGAATAAATTTTCAAGGCTTAAATCTATACGCAAATTTAAACCACAAAGTAACTTCAGGGACAAAAGAGCAGCTGATCAGGAAAATGGCTCTAGTGTTTCAGTTCTGCGTAGAGTTAGGCCTTGAAAATTGACTAAATTTGATTAATTAATATCTCCTGTCCTAATTAACGGACAGAAACGTGCTAAAACTTTTCTTTTTCAGAAAAAAAAACCCTTTCCAACGATATATAATGTTTTGGGGTGGGGGAAGGTTTTCCCCCCTCAATTATGGCGGATACACCAAAAATGAGACTAATTAATTAATTTAAAAATAACTAATTCGAAATTAAAAATTTGGGCTTCGAGGTGCACGAGGGCGGGGTACGTTCGAATTTTTGAGCCAAGTTTCAGGTCTGTAGGTGCTGTGGGGGCTTCTGGCCAGCGGTTACAAACGTACAAACGACAAACGAACACCGTCATCTTTATATATATAGACTAGCGGTACCCGCACGGCTTTGCCCGTGGTATAAAATTAAAAGTTCATTTGTAAAAAAATGATATAGCAGAAAAAAATACTCTATTTTAGTTATAATTCAACTATAATTCCTTCAAAGTATGATATAAAAATTTGGTATGGACCCTACACTACTTCCTTTTACGTGTAAATTTCTTAGTAGATGCCTTAAGTGCTAAAATAGTGCTTGAAGTGAGTAAGATAACAATTCAAACATTTGCATCCCTAGTTTGCCACGAAACAATGCAAAAAAATGTTTTACAATGATTAATCTCCTAAATATCGCCGATTTTAACATCATTCAGTAGATTTTTCGCAAAATATCGCCAATAGCGCCAAATTGAACCCAAAAAAATTTTTTTTTCGCTAAATTGATTGCCAACTTGGCGATATGTCGCCAAATTGGCGTCAAACACTTGGTGACCAAAAGCTTGGCGAGATATCGCCAAGTGGTCGCGCCAATTCATATCACTTTGGTCTGCATTGAAAGCCCTGATTACCCCATAAAAGGGGTAAATCACCCCCTTGGGGACATTCGAATGCAACCCCAAAGATAGGTGCACAAAAATAAGCCAAAAGAAAAAATAAGAAAAATTTTGTTGCTCACAGAAACCAACAGAAATCTTACCAAAGTTTAAAAGAAGAAGAAAGTTTTCTTTCCTAACTTCAAAAACAAAATAATACATTTTCCGAAATGACATACTTTAGAAAGAACGTTGCAATATCGCAATAAGATAGAAGTAAATATACTGAAATAGAATTGAATGCCAAATTGTAAAAAAGTCGCCAAAAAAATAATTTTTAATATTGTCTTTCATTATTTATTAAATGCAATTATTGCTGCAAATTACAGTCCAACAATAAATAATCACATTGCAAAAGTATATTTGGAGCAATTTTTTCTTTTAAACTCAACTGATCCTAAAAATTTTAAGTATTAGTCATAGAAATTTCGTGCATTATTCTTCACAATGATAGTAAAAACAATAAACATCGACAAAGATCAACCAGCAAACGATAAATTAAAAGCTAAATTCGTTCACTCAAGCCATTTGCTGCAATTTATATTGAAATAAATTAATAATGAAGTAAAATATGTTTTGCAGACGATAAATTTAGAATGGTATCCTGTATTTTAAGGAAAGGACTCGATTTCTCATTTGATTGACAGGTGCCATCTTATCACGGTTTTTAATATTTCATTTGACTAATTTTAATAAGGCTTGGAGTTTGGATTGTTACAAAAACAAATACATTTTTAAAATTATTAAGGGAAAAAGAACGAAATAAAAACGTAACCATGGTAACAACATGAAAAGTTGATTTCCGTTGATAAAATAATTCATTTCATCTCTATTTTCAAACAAATTTTATTCGCGAGCAAAGCCATTTTAGAATCGTTTGGCTTGCTTTACTGAAGGTAAGCCTTGAATTTCGGGATTCTAAAAACAATTGTTACAGCTCTCCTGATGATCGTAGAAACTTCGAAAAAACGTCATTTTGTGCAGAAAATTTCAAGCTTTCGAATGACATAAGACTTGAAAATGTGTATAAAATATTTCTTCCCTATTTTATCGAATTTCCGCTAAGAATTCGAATAGAAAAAGAACGAAATGGAATTTTCGAAAAATCGCTTCGAGGTGCAAAACTACATGCTACAAACTACTTTTGTACCAAGTGGCATGAAAATCGACCGAACGGTTTTGGCGCTACGCGCGTAACAGACAGACAGAAGGAAAGACAGAAGGAAAGACAGAGAGACAAACTTTCAGCTTTATTATTAGTAGAGATAGAGAAGAGAAGAGAAGAGAAGAGAGTAGAGAAGAGATATGTAACAAATTGAAGTTAGTGGGAAAATGTTCCTTCAGCTAAAATATTTCACAAGCTCAATAAACTAATCGAGCAGTGGCTCTATTCGCAAAGCTCATAGCTCTCCTAGTTCCATACATTTTTTCCATGGGCTTCTGAATTTTCCTGTGGTTCCCAAGGGGGTCTCAGTTGAGAAACCTTGTTTTAGAAGATAATCCGAGGTAAAAATCTTTTTAATATATCGCTTCCCAAGAACTTTTATGGTAGTTGTCAACTGAAAAAGGTAGGCAGAAGAACGAAGCAAAAACATATTTAAAAGAATTAATCTTATATCTTTAAACGAGCAATTCTTGGATATATATATATATATATAGATATATATATATATATATCTCCATATATTATTTCTCTAAGCCGAATCCTATACCCGGTCGAAACTCACTCATTTCTTTATCGAATTGCATGAAAATTTATGATTTTGAAGCTTATCCCGCGGGCTATTAACGAAAATTAGACCCACCCTCTAAAAAGTGTCTGTTCGTTTTTCATTCGAACTTCAATTTTTGGGCACAAAATTGACTCTATCTAGCGAAATAATTGTCGTATCGTCTCCATTTTGATTTCATTCGAAAGATTAAAAAAAATGCGTTCTTTAGAACGTTTCTCCGCTAGCGCCGCGTAACGAGAATCTCGAAAATCCACGTTTAAGCGACTTATAAGCGATTGAAGTTTGAAAAAGTTAAATTTTTTGCTCAACTGTTAAAATCGTTATACCATTGTTGTTCAAATCAATTTTAAATGCGACATTTCAAGCCAAGGCTTAGCTCGGTAAACCTTAATTGTAACTTTTATTGTTTCAAAATACTATGGTAGTTTTGCGATAACGTTAGTATTTAGTTTAGTAGTAGCCTTGGGTATTTGATTTTAATATAGGGTATCACTTTTGTAGTAGTTGTAAAAGTGAACGTGTCTTTGATCTCTTTGAAAAGTTGTCAGAACGACGGCAGTAAACCGCCTTAGCAGGGGAGCGAAACTAAGACACCAAATCTAACACATCCAATCGAGGACTGAAATCTTTGAACCTGAATAACTCAATTTTAAGTTTAGAGTTTTTTTTTTTTTTTTTTTTTTTTTTTTTTGCGGAATTCCGCACGGGTCACCTAGTATATATATATTTCGGATCTCGAAAACGGCTCAAACGATTTTGATAAAATTTTGTATTTAGATAAAGTTTTGATTTTTGAGTTCATTTACATCGGCGTTTTTTCTGTAAAAATGCGAGTTTTCACAAAAAAAACCCGTTTTTTCTGCCTTCATTTTAAAAGTTTCAGAAGCTTTCTTTCGCCATTTTTTTATGATTACTATTATTGTCAGTTTCATAGCAACCACGTTTTATTATAACAATGGATTTCATATTTAATAACATCAGCGTAAATTTAAATTTTCATGGTATTTTGCAAACGAATTTTGGGTGGCAACAAGTAAAAATTGTTATTGTTTTCGAAATGTTAAAGAGACCGATCAAAATTATTGTGGTGTCATCATTCATTTTCATTTCATTTCATTTGGCGCCGAAGGCGTGGGAGGAGTTTATGAGAATGGATGCAGAGTCCCTATTCTCCAGTAAGCATTTGGTTTCAGTTGGTTTTGACTTTCACTTCACTTCACACTCCATGGTCGCCCCGTACATACCACTAACTCGTGGTTTGACCGAGATGGGGCCCTGAAGAACGTTCTGTTCTTTTTGAACCAGTCTAAGGGCCGAGCAAACCCTTGGCCCAGCACCCCCACGGTGCACATGGTTTAAATAAGTTTGTGATGATGATGTCTCGTCCAAATTAGGTTGTGTTTTTTAAAATTAATTACATCTGTTATAAATGCGTAAATGCAACTCTGGGCTTAAAAATGCTTTTCAAGTTTATCTAAATAAGTACTTCGAACTTTAGAAAAAAACACGATTTTACAAGCCTCTTTTTTTAATAGAGCGGGGCTCGGTCGCCTGGTACTTAAATTAATTTGAGCCTCTTGTTGTTTTTTTAATTTATTAATGATTTAAGATGGATTAAAAATCTAAATCCATGAAAAATCATTAATATTATAACAATAATAATAATTAAAAACAATAAGAGAATTGCCGATCGCTATCGGAGCAGCGAGCATATCCGAGACTTTATTTCGTAGAATCAATTAGGTGCTGGCGCCATCTAGTATCGCATATGCAAGGAAGAATCGCTAAATATTAATCTGACCAAGACACTGATTAATAGCACTCAAAGATAGTTTAACTTGAAAAATATATCTTTCTCTTTAATATCTTCTTTCTATTGAAGAAGTTTAGTAAAATTTATAGCACAGAATTAGCTCTCTTTGTCGGTACTGTAACAAAATTACTTGTTTCAAAATAAACAACATGTCATATACTTTTACAAGCAGTCCTTTCTGTTTAATTTTTATGTTCGTTTTTGTGGTATTTATGCAATTATTCTCTCTCTCTGTTTTTGTTTAAGTTTATACTTTGAGGGCATAAAATTTTTACATTAGACTTTTATATCTAATTTACAAGTATTTTTGTTTAAAACGAAACCTCCATTTCATTTTTGCGAAGACAGGAATCAATTACACAAGACATTGGTTCTTTTAATTTGGATGGACCGTTATTGACTATTGTACATAGACACGCGTGTGTCTAAGTGCATGAGCTATATGTATTTTATTAAATTGAAGTGCATCTTTTTTTTTTTTTTTTGTGCAAGTGATCCTTATATTTAACGAATGTTTAAAGTGTGTTTCAAGATGTTATTCCTCGACAAATTTTTTTTAGTTAATAACAATGTAAACTTGAAAGTTATTTTATACACTCAAAAGAAAAATAAGCAAATTAAGGCTCAAAGATTTGTCGACAAAAATGTCATGAATTTCAAAATTATGCGCATTAAAATAAATTTCAAAAAATAGTACAGTATTGAAAACCAATTAAACGCCGATAGATATTGCAGTGGTTAGTATTATTTATTTCTCTTCTAACGAGAAGTACAATTGACCTCAAGAGAAGATATCAAAATGAGTCAAAAATGTATATAAATAGATAAATAATTAAAAATAATAATAATAAAGGAAACAAGTAGAATACTTCCTTTTATATTGACAAGGATAAAAGGAACGGTGCTTGCAAAAATACTTGTAAGGTGTTATGTTCGCAAAAGTAAAACTGCGTATGAAATAGTTTGAATTTTCAAATTGTGGAGTAACTAAGCTTAAACAATTTTACTTCTAGGGTTCTGACATATTTGAATCAGTGAGAGCAAAAACGACATCAGTCACAAAAATTCGAAAATTTGTTTTTTATGGAAACGAGCTGTGGGAGGCAAGATGTATGTTGATATCAAAAGTCACGTCAGTCAGGATACTAATTTGAAAGATACGGGGCCTGTTATTTGAATGTTGACCGTAGAAACAATGCTTGAAGACGTTTTTTCTCTCTCCCGAACAAGTTCTTGACTGATGTTGTTTTTGCCCTCACCGATTCAATTGTTACAGCGTCAGCGGGAAAGCGAGGGTATGTTGTTTTTCTTACAATAATATTACACTCGCTAGGAAACTGATTTTACAGATCTCGTTACAGCCATTCGAGGGTATCTTCGAGTTTGGAGTCAGCCCGCGTAACTAGTGCTACTTCATATTTTGTGTAGTATAGTACGGTGTTTCTCAACCTTTTCGGTGAGTGAACCGGAAAAAATTAGTGAAAACATTTCGCTGACCTGTGAGGTTTTTCCCTCGCTTTTCTACAAAAAATCGTTATTTTTTTTGGCGGATTCCCGCCCCAGTCCCCTTTTAAAACATAATCATAATAATAATAAAGAAATAAAACTTTGCATGGTATTCCATTAATATCGTAAAAATTTTGAAATGTAAGGTAAATTATTGTTAGGATAATTTTACATAAGTAAAAAAAAATTTGAGAAAAAAAATTGACAGTAACGAAAAATATTCAAAGTTTATGTTAAAACTTTCGCATAGGCTGTAATTATTCTATTTTTCTTTTTGAAAAGTATGAAAGTTTTTAACCCTTTAAGCGGTTTACCCCTACAGTGTACGTGCAACCCGAAATTGGTCTCATCTGGTTTGCCCGTACGGCGTACGGGCATCGATATTTTCAGATTTCCTTTTCTGGTTTGCCCGAACTGTTTGGAAAATCGTAAACCTCAAAATTCACAGAAAGTGTAAGAGAAATTTTTGCATAATTTGTAAACCATTCTTTACTGCATGCAGAATGTATTTGAAAAAAGCAAACATTTCGGGGTTTTGTGACCAAAATTGTAAAATAAAAAATGTTGTAAAAGCATTGAAAATGAAAAAAAAAAATTAAAACATTCTTAATATTCTTATTTTGTTAAGTATGGTACTTAACTTTATGGAATAAAAAAATATGCCTTTTTGGACTCATTTCTGGTAAAATAATTGACCGCTTAAAGGGTTAAACGTGGACAAGGAAAAATAGCCGTGGACCGGCCGAATTTTTCTGCGGAAGGGCGCCGGTCCTCCGGAACAGTGATTGCGAATCGTTGGTATAGTATATTTTAAAATCATGAAAAACAGATTTTATTTTTTGACCTCGCCCGAAGAATGCATCTCAGAGACTTTACATTTTTTTAGTTTGCTTGACTTATAAATGAAAAATAGAGGTGGCGCAAAGATACCCGGAGGTTCGAAGATACCTTGAACAATTGTATGTTTCTTGATTTGAGGGTCTTGTTGCCAAAAATCTTGGTGTGTTGCATTACAAAAAATGAACTGCTGTTTTTTACAGTATATTATACATATATTACAGTATATTATATACAGTATATTATACATATATACGTATATTATATTACAGTATATATAGTTGAATATACTGGCAGCAGAGGTTCCAAAGGAAAACCGTAAAATGCACAGCTATAAATTGTAAAACTAGCAATTTTACAGTTTCTTACTGTAAAGTTAGAAATTTTACAGTTTATTGCTGTAAAATTTGACTGTATTATACTGTAAAAACAACAGTATAATACTGGCAGCAGAGGTTTCAATCTAAAACTGTAAAATGCACGGTAATAAATTGTTAAATTAGAAATTTCAGTTTATTACTGTAAAATTATCAATTTTTAGTCTATCACCATAAAATTAGCTGTATTGTACTGTAAAAACAACAATCATGTTTTACAGTTTGAGAGAGAAACATAATTATCTGAAGATTTAACCCTTTCTGTAGAATCTTTAAATCGTATTATTTCCAGGTATTAAAGCGAGGAGGATCCTTGCTCATATTTTAAAGTCTCACGGTGTGAAAATCTCGCCATATTATATTGGGATGTGTTCAGATAGCGTTGGACTGTGAAGTACTGTCTTTGTCTGTGATTTCATTCAGAGTGATTTTACAAGCTCTTACTGTTTGTAGTACTTGAGAACTACGCATATATCTATATGAGTATGTTTGCTTTAGAAATCTGCAACACTTGACGCATTAGAATAAAATTTGGCTGAAAATTCAATCATGCCCGAAAAAACAAACGCGCGAGATCCCATTCGATTTTTTTAAAAATTAGTTTTCATTTGTTTCAATTAAAAATAATCTTTTTTTTTTTCAATACATAAAAGAAAAAAACAATTCATTTCCCCGAATTTTGTATCATTTTAAAGCAGGTAGAAAAAACCTTCCTAATCTGAAAGAGGTCCTACTTAAACCAGAAAACAACACAAAAATTAAGTATAAACAGCATAGGATTTATTGCCTTTTTTTTTCCTCCCCTTTTTTTCTCTCTTCTTTTCCGAAATATTTCTTTCTTTCCTTTCCTCTCCTTTCTTTTTAAAGAGAGGCAAGGCTAGAACAAATATATTAAGTTCTTACTCTTTTTTTACTTTTGAATATATTTAGGTTTTTACTGCGGAAAACTTTATTTACGAGCAGAAGAATTGAAAGCATTCCTTATTATAAGCATGATTTAAAAATTATGTAAAACTAAAATTAAAAATTTACAGAACCCCCGAGTAATAAAACTAAAATTAAAAATTTGAAATAAATTATAAGAGTTAGCTTTCCTTGTCTGCGAACAATGACAACAATTCCGATCGCGTGAATAAAGGCTAAGCTGCATTTGCTAAAAAGCGCGAAACTCGCGTTCTATAGAACATGGAAGATCCAATTACATCGTATCAGACGCAGAAAATTTTTCTCTTTCATTTGGTGCTATTTTTTAAGTTTTGAAGTATATTTTCACTGCTAAAATCCCAAAAAAACCTTTCAAAGGTTTTTAATTAATATCTTGGTTAGTCAATACCATCCAAAGATGCAACTTAGCTAAGAACACTCTCGATCAACTCCCCTTTCGAACAAAAAAAAAAAAAAAAAAAAATCAAAATCGGTCCATCCGTTTAGGTTGCAGAGTGCCACAAACAGATACACAGATACACATACACGTCAAACACATAACCCCCCTTCCTTTGTGTGTCGGGGGCTATTAAACGCGTTATTTTTTCAAAATCTTAACAGTAGATAATTTACCGTGAATAGATTTTCAGATCTTGTCAGGATATTTCAACAATTCGATTGCTGTCGTGAAAACAAAGTTCTTCATTGTTAACAAAGACACTAGCTGTTGCATCAAATATTGTAACTTATCATTCTGAGGTCATTAAATGCGCACGTTTCCTATTTTTTTAATTGACGATATTATGAGCCGAAACAAAAGTAAGTTCTGTTTTAAGGCTCACATAGTTTTTATTTAAAAGGTCAAGAAAGGTTTAACTCCTTCATTATTTACTTAAATGAAAGTGGTGCTTTACCCGTTATGCCCCGACGGGACTCAGAAATCCCGCTTATATTAGTTTAGTATTATGAATCCTATATGGCTGGAATCATGTTGAAGCTTTTAACCCATTAATGTCTAGCATCCCTTTTTAGGGACGGTCCAAAAAGTGTCTGAATTGACCGAAAATGAACATTTTAACCAAATAATAGTGTTCAATTACTACTTTGGTATTGTTTCAATTCATTATTAACAGATTGTAGCACATAGCCATTGTAAAGTGTGTTCTGTAGCCGTGTAACCAGTATACAAAATATCTTCGTAAAAAAAAGTCAGGCATTAATGGGTTAAGTACCACTCCTTGTATTTACCTGAGAAGTCGACAGATGGTACCTGCGATCAGAAACAGTTTTCTCAGGGGCCTTAAGGCATAGGGGGCCTTAGACCCTACTAATTTTCGGAATTTTTATATTCGGTATATATGTTTGATGTATTTTCAACTAAAAAAAACAAAAAAAATATATAAAAATTCACTGCTAAATTAATTTTGGACATAAGGGGTTAAGATTGTCTTTAAATGAATTTCCATGCCTGCAAACTGTTTTACCCCGACTTGACTTTGTGGAAATATAAAACTAAATATTTATCTTAAGGTCACCTTGAAATGTCTCATCTCACCAATAACTACTTGATACCAGCTGCATCCGCTAAAACGAAACAATGATAATTATATTTGGGTTGATATTCAATTACAATCGAAACTCGTTCATTCGAACACGCTTAAGCGAATTACTGCTAAAGGCGAATTAGATTTGCTATCCCTGTCCTATTAAATTTGTAAATAACTCTCTTTATTGTTTTTCAGATAAGACAAATTACAGTAAAGAAGAACTAATTTTTAAGGTCCCTTTGAGTTCGTATTAATGCACTGGAAAAAATAGATATTGTTTTTACGGTATAATGCAGCTAGTTTTATAGTGACAAACTAAAAATTGATCATTTTACAGTAATAGGCTGTAAAATTGCTAATTTTACAGTAATAAACTGTAAAATTGCAGCTTTAGAGTAATCAACGGTAAAATTGCTAATTTTAGTTTATTACTATGTATTTTACAGTTTTAAACTGGAACCTCTGTTGCCAGTATTATACTGTAGTTTTTACAGTAAAATACAGCTAATTTTGTTTTAGTAAACTGTAAAATTGTAGCAATAATCTGTAAAATTGCTTCTTTAGAGTAATGAACTATAAAATTGCCAGTTGTACAGCTTATTACTGTGCATTTTACAGTTTTAAACTGGAACCTCTACTGCCAGTATTATACTGTAAAAACAAGTTTATTTTTTTGTAGTGTGAGGTTCGAAAGTATTTTCGTATCCGTATTATTTGGCGTTAACTACTGGCGTTTGGACAAGCGAATATTTGTAATGTGAGTTTACATCGTGTGAAGAATTCGGTGTTAACCGAGCTCAAGAATTAACTCGTGGTATCATCACCTTAGGCTTTTTACTCGCGCATGAAATAAAGGAAGAATCGTATTTATGAAAAAAAAATTCACTTAATTTTCTGTCAAAATCCATTTCAACCACAGCTGAATCAATAATATTCCGGCCCCAATAGGACATTGTGGCACACCCCTGTGAATTTATGGGTTATTTAGGTTGCGTCCCAATGTCCCCAAAAGGCTCCTTTCTCATTTTTTCTCTTTTTTTTTGTGGAAAATCAATACATTTCAGGTAGTTTATTGTATCAAGATTTTCCCCAAACCATCACTTATTCCATCTGTGTTAAGTGAATATTTCAGGTCATAAATAATTAAATGGAAAAATTTCAATTAAATGTAAAATTTTCAGGTTACTAATCCTCATCATTTAACAATAATAAGATATATTAATACCTTAATTGTATACGCGAGTGGTAGGCAGCCCGTCGATCGCGATAGACCGGTCAATCTCGAGCCCGTTTTGAGTCGCCCGCAGCAATTTTTTGTACGTTGCTTACTGTTTGTTTGAGTAGAATAAAAAACATTAATTTCTAGATTAAAATTATGTTCAACGTATAAAGCAAAAGTTATCGGACGAGTTTTCAAACTTTCTATTGTCAAAAGGTCACTATATTATCAATTTTAAAACAAGAAATGTGTCAGAAAATATTTTAATGTAGGTGAACACAACATTATGTTGGCTGTTTCAAACTGCAACTTAATAGATATCTATATCTTTTTTGAAAAGAGTTAATTTAGGATCAGTATAGTCTTAACTTAAAGTACAATTCACCCTCCCCTCAAGTAGATCTTGTATTGACACCAAACGTGGAAAGTAGATTTTCAGTTAATTTAGGTTGCCGACCGCTGGTGTACGCTGTAAATATAATCTTTATGATAGGTACACGGATGCAAATTGCCCATAAAAAACCATATCTTTATGACTACATCCTAATTACCATTTTTTATGGATATGCCTCTAATTGCCTAATCTACACTATCACCAGTAATAAAATTCCGAATTTTTTCTCCATTTCCATTCTATTGCATTTGTAGAAACAAGAATCCCAACTAGTAGGCTCCATTTGTGTACACTCCATTCGTGATTTGCGAAAAACATAATTTGAATTCAAGACGTCAAAATTCAAATGAATTCCAGGGGCTGGGTGCTGTCTCCCCCCTTCATCTTTCGGTTAAATTCAGAGTTTATAATCTATGTATATCTACAGGGGTGCCCATCCCCCCCAAGCTCAATGGCGCAAATTCCCCCCAAAATTTTTCACAACCCTAGTGTGATTTTTATCCCTCTTTTTTATTTTATTTATTTTTGAAATGTTATTTATTATTATTATTTTTTTTAATATTATTTATTTATATTTTTCGAAATTTTTATTTATTTTTTTTCAATTAAAACTATATTATTTTCGTGTATATTATTAATATTTTATGCGCAGAATAGAATCGCTTTTTTTCCCTTTCAGAGATTCCAAGCACACACACACACATAGACACACAAAATAAAAAAATAATAATAATAAAGAGATAACTAAAGAAATATTAAGTTAAAAAAATAAATTAATGAATAATTTACATTAAAAAAATCAGTAAATAATTTAATTAAAAAAATATTTTTTTTAATAATTTAAACAAATGAATAAATTAGTTTTAAAAAATCCCCCCCAAAATTTTGATGGCGCAACTTGCGCCATAATTCCCCCTCTGTGGGCACCCCTGTATATCTATATAAATGGATGTATGTTTTGTTTGTATGTTTGTTCCTTATACAAATCCACAGTTTTCGTCGGATTTTCATCAAACTTGGCACAGAGGTTCCTTGATGCACTAGAATTCACATAGGCGGGGTTTTGAAATTTTAAAAAATCCAAAAAGCTCAAAATTCAAATTTTTTGTCTCAAAATGGCCATTTTCTTTCAATTTTGAATAGATAGAGTAATAGAGATAAGCCTTTAAGCATACAAATTGATAAAATTTAACACATTTAAATATGAGTATTTTCCAACAAAGATTACGATTAACAATGAATTATCAATTTAAGGCTCACCTATTTCATTTTAGCATGAAATAAGTTAAAAACAATTACTGCTACAATTATTTGTATTCAACACTGTTTGAACCACTATGTTGTATTAATAAGCACCCGGGTAACGACGGGTAATAAGCTAGTTTTATATAAATTAAGAATATTTTCCCCTCTCCCGAAAATTAAAGTTAGTGGCGCCCCTGTCTTCAAGCAGAAAATGCGTGAACCGGATTACCGCGTACGCATCTCCCTTTAATCTATTAACTCTCCCCGTTTCCAGTTGGGCCCTGCCGACTTCACAAAGCGTGCGCGTCCTCCCTTTCACGAAGAAAAAGACTTCCTCGCCCAAGAATCCTTCAATGACGGTATTCCCTCCGCGTCCTCTCCTCTCCCGGATTCTATTTTGGTCCCTGGCACAACGCCAAAATCACCTCTCTCTCTCTCTCTCGGTCTTTCTCTCTGCCCGGGGTTCTCGTAGAGCGTTTTCTAGGATTGTGGAATCGAGCGTTGTCTTCGCGAAAACAGAGGAGTTGGAAATGCTAAGTTTCTAGCCTTTGTGCACTGTAAGAATTCATGTTGTTTTTACAGTTTTATCCTGGCAGCCGAGGTTCGTATTTAGAACTGTAAAATGCACAGTAATAAATTGTAAAACGTAAAACTAGCAATTTTAGTTTGATATTGTAAAGTTAGAAATTTTACAGTTTATTGCTGTAAAAGTTATCTTCATTATACTGTAAAAACAACAGTATAATACTGGCAGCAGAGGTTCCAGTTTAAAACTGTCAAATGCACGGTAATAAACTGCAAAATTAGCATTTTTTACAGTTCAGTACTGTAAAATTAGCATTTTTTACAGTTTAGTACTGTAAAATTAGCATTTTTTACAGTTTCTTACCATAAAATTAGCTGTATTATACTGTAAAAACAACATTCATTTTTTACAGTGTAGCCTTTATGTTCAGAGCAGATATTTTTTTTTTCATGCAATCTATGGATGCAATGAATGCACATTTAAAAAGTAAAATTTATTCGAAAAGTGCATCATGAATTTCTTCTGATAAAATGTCGAGATTGCAGCTGATTGGCTCGCGAAAAGCCATTTCATCGAAAAAAAAAAAAAAAAATATATATTTATGCTTGCTTTAAAAGTGGCTGACGTTTTCTTACTTACTATTATCATTCGACGCTGTTGCCACAATCTTGAATCGTTACGATATTTTTAAATGTAAAAATGACATTTTAGTCATTAAGAGCATCTGTGATAACTCAGTGTTTGAATTTAAATGCTTTGGTTTAACGACTTGGTGCCTCTCTCCCAAGAAAATACGCCTTTTCAAAGCAATTTTAAAAAAAGGAAATAAAGAAAAAAACAAATCCCGTTTTGGTGCCCCTAAAGTTATGGTGCTCAGGTCCACAACCGCAGGATCGTGCATTAATCAGGCCCCCTGCTATCGACCTATAACAGTCAGTCTATTCTAAAAGATGCAGGTACTTCCCTTCAACCATGTCCCATCTTTTAGGTCTGCTCTAGGCCTTGGGTTTGACTGTGCGAGGATCTAAAACTGACACCAGTACAATATGGGAGTCACTGCCCTAACTTTAAATGGCGTGGCAGTGGCTGTATATATGGCATGTTTTTATATACAAATTTCCGTTTTTATTCAAATTTAACAGAAAAAATAAAACAAGATTTAATGCACCGTAATTAACTAAATAATATCAAACATACACCAAAATATAGCTTTAGAGAACCTGCTGGTACATTTATTTCACGGTAGGTGGTACGGTGTCAGGGCCGACGAGAGACCACAGTCAGTCAGTCGGAAACTAAGGTCCAGTTAAAAATCAGAGTATAGTAGAGCCAATATTTAGAAAAGTGCCAATTTGAAGTTGGAGTTTTCTGAAAAAAAATTTTTTTTTGCAGCAAAAAACTAATATTGGATTTTAAGTCTAAATTGGGTCTAAATGCAAGAAAGTAAAAGGGGGGAGGTCAAGGAAGTTATTTACCCCCTCCTTAGATTACTCACTTTTAAGCCGTTACAGATCTGATGAATGTTACAGATCTGCTGTTAATATGAGCTACATATTTGAGTTTATGCTTTCAGTCTTCGTTAACATCTCTAAATATGATATCATTTCCTTGTATTCTTAACATAGAATTAAGATAATTATATTAAAATATATATATTAGGCAAAAACTCAAATTTCATTATAAAAAAGCATTTCTTGGAAATAAAAATGAGCGATAAGGTTTTTAGATAAAATAAATTATGAGATTACCAAATCCAAGCTAATAAAACATTTGTTTTGTTTTGAAACAACACACAACTTCAACTTTTTCAACACACAACTCTACTGCTTGCTTTTCTTTAATTAGTTGCAGGAAATTTAATTTCTTGATCAGAAATTCAAATTTAGCATGCTAGAGCTATTATCTAGTTATTTAGCGAAGTTATAAGAAATTGAAGCACCAAAAAGAAAAAAAAAAAAAAACTATAATAATAATAATAATTAATAAATAAATAAAAATAAATAAATAAAATAATAATAACTAGGTAACCCGTGCGGAATTCCGCAAAAAAAAAAAAAAAAACTCTAAACTTAAAATTTAATACGACAATTTTTATTGGCTTCATTTGCACAACATCGCCATCTACTGCCGTCGTTCTGACAACTTTTCAAAAAGATCAAAGACACATTCACTTTCACAACTACTACAAAAGTGATACCCTATATTAAAATCAAATACCCAAGGCTTCTACTAAACTAAATACTAACGTTATCACAAAACTACCATAGTATTTTGAAACAATAAAAGTTACAATTAAGGTTTACCGAGCTTGGCTTGAAATGTCGCATTTAAAATTGATTTGAACAACAATGCAACGATTTTAACAGTTGAGCAAAAAATTTAACTTTTTCAAACTTCAATCGCTTATAAGTCGCTTAAACGTGGATTTTCGAGATTCTCGTTACGCGGCGCTAGCGGAGAAACGTTCTAAAGAACGCATTTTTTTTAATCTTTCGAATGAAATTAAAATGGAGACGATACGACAATTATTTCGCTAGATAGAGTCAATTTTGTGCCCAAAAATTGAAGTTCGAATAAAAAACGAACCGACACTTTTTAGAGGGTGGGTCTAATTTTCGTCAATAGTCCGCGGGATAAGCTTCAAAATCATAAATTTTCTTGCAATTCGATAAAGAAATGAGCGAGTTTCGACCGGGTATAGGATTCGGCTTAGAGAAATAATATATGGAGATTAATTAACTTAATTTCTGCAGTGTCAATCTCCATATATTATTTCTCTAAGCCGAATCCTATACCCGGTCGAAACTCGCTCATTTCTTTATCGAATTGCAAGAAAATTTATGATTTTGAAGCTTATCCCGCGGGCTATTGACGAAAATTAGACCCACCCTCTAAAAAGTGTCGGTTCGTTTTTTATTCGACTTTCAATTTTTGGGCACAAAATTGACTCTATCTAGCGAAATAATTGTCGTATCGTCTCCATTTTGATTTCATTCGAAAGATTTAAAAAAATGCGTTCTTTAGAACGTTTCTCCGCTAGCGCCGCGTAACGAGAATCTCGAAAATCCACGTTTAAGCGACTTATAAGTGATTGAAGTTTCAAAAAGTTAAATTTTTTGCTCAACTGTTAAAATCGTTATACCATTGTTGTTCAAATCAATTTTAAATGCGACATTTCAAGCCAAGGCTTAGCTCGGTAAACCTTAATTATTGTAACTTTTATGGTTTCAAAATACTATGGTAGTTTTGCGATAACGTTAGTATTTAGTTTAGTAGTAGCCTTGGGTATTTGATTTTAATATAGGGTATCACTTTTGTAGTAGTTGTAAAAGTGAACGTGTCTTTGATATCTTTGAAAAGTTGTCAGAACGACGGCAGTTGATGGCGATGTCGTGCAAACGTACAAGATTTTACATTTTTTTTTTTTTTTTTTGCGGAATTCCGCACGGGTCACCTAGTTTTTCTTATTTTACTAACTTCTATTGTTAGGTCATACAAACCACAAAGGAAGCAATTGTACTAAAACTCATTGCTTTTCATTTTTTAAGAACAAAAATATTCAATATATATGGCTAAAACCTATGATTTTTGCTTTTTGTAATTCTGAAACGTGTGAGTTAGTTCTGTAACATATTCGCTGTTTTTCAATGTTACCGCTCTGACTGTTACCAATCTGACAAACTGACAAAGTTTTTTTTTTTTTTCCGAGTCGATCGCACTAAACTAAAATCAAACACGTGATTTTTTCACTTGTAATAAAGAACTATACTTATATATAAAATAATTTTTAAAATAATAAAAACTGCGCATTTTAGAGCGTGTTACCGATCTGATGACTCAAATGACACACATTTTAAAAAATCAAAATCTTACCTACAATTTTAGATGCAGAAATGCAAATTTTTAATTACGATTCGATAAAACATCCCACCACGTACTCAGTATCACGTAGTATAGGTGCAGGAAATGATTTTGGGAGCCTAAACATAGATCGGAAGTTATTGTTACCACTCTGACGGCGGAACTTGGGACACGCTTATTTCGCATCGGCTAGAAAATCAGGTATCGATTAAAACAAAAATGAAGTAAAATATTAACAAAGGGGTAAAAATAGAATCGTTTCTTGTGCAAGTGCGTTTTTTTGGGAAGTTAGAAAGTGCGCATGACCTGTTTGAATGCTAAGCTTTGTTACTTGGGACACGTTACCGATCTGATTTTTGATGTATAAAAACAATATTTTCTGAAGAAAAACAGAATTTTTTTTCTGATGTTATTAGATGAAATGAAAGCAAAACTTATCTTCTTTCTGGGGAAAATTATTTTTTTAACTAGTTATTGAAATACTATTGAAAATTCACTTGGGACTCAAATTGGCACTTTTCTAAATATTAGCTCAGTATAAGTTTTAAAGTTTTCTTTGAGTGTGCGGGAGGATGGTAACCAAACTAACAAGGGTCCCGTCTAGGCTCTTGGGGCAATGTACGAGGCGTCAGTAGCTCTACTTTGCTCAGACGATCTTCATTGCTACAGAAAAGCTCAGATTTTCATTCTCATAGTAGTGCTTTTTTTTTTTTCAAAAATACGCCATCCCTTTGTACATATTCAACAATGTTAAATTTAACAAATTACGGGATGACGTATGTGAAAATGTACAAAACAACCCACATGGGTAAACATTCTATTTGGTATATATGTACACAAGAAAAATAATTTTGGTTAATAATAAATTAAAATAAAAATATAAGTAAAATATTTACGCAAAGGTAATGGAAAAAATAATAAATAAATAAATAAATAAAATAAATGAAAAAAAAATAAAGGAATAAATAATAAAATATGTAAATAGCAAAAACTAAATGAAAAAGAAAAAAATATATATATATAAATAATAAAACATCTTATAGTAGTGCTTCATTCTTAGTAAATAAAGTCGTGAATATAAGTTGCAAAGATCATGTACCCAATATAGTCTCTTTATTTCGTTTTATTCCCCCCCCCCCTGTGGAGGTAAAGTAAATATTAGAGTCGTACTCTTTAAATTGAGAAGCCATAATGATATATGTGCGATCACAATGCTATCTTCAAATGAAGTGCGATGGAAAATGGTCGGATTGGAGAAACGATATCGGTTGAATTTAGAAACACTGCAATAGACGACACGATACCGTACGTATCGTTATAGTATTATTGTCCGATTTTGGTCTTAATCGTGACGTTGAGTGGAAAAGTGCTCTCATTATATTAATATATCCATATTTTGTTTTGTTTTGTTCTTCTTTTCTTTTTTTGGATGTTCAGTACACTGCAAAAAATGAACTGTTGTTTTGACAGTATAATACTGGCAACCGAGGTTCCAATTTAAAACTAAAATGCGCAGTAATAAACCATAAAACTAACAATTTTAGTTTCTTAGCGTAAAGTTAGAAATTGTACAGTTTATTGCCGAAAAATTTAGCTGTATTTTTCTGTGGAAACAACAGTATAATATTGGCAGCAGAGGTTCCAGTTTAAAACTGTAAAATGCACGGTAATAAACTGTTAAATTAGCAATTTTACAGTTTAGTACTGTAAAAGAAGCAATTTTAGTTTATTACTGTAAAATTAGAAATTTTTGCAGTTAAATACTATAAAATTAGCTGTATTGCACTGTAGAAACAACATTCTTTTTTTACAGAGTAGGATGGAAGCAAAACCGGAAAAAATAAAGAGAATAAAAATAACGAATAAAGTTGTGACGAAGGATGTGTGAGGGGGTGACGATTGATAAGCTGAAGGAAAGAAAGAGAGTAGAATTAAGACATTTCTCTCGGACGGGAGTGAGCGCGGGGGACTCAATTTTTTCTCCTTCGAATGCAGACGAGAGGCCCGAGGGTCGACGAACTCTGCAGCGAGCCCGCGATCCACCGGATACGCAGCGATCTCTCGGCCGATGACGAATCCATGCAAGAATCATGTTTCCCTTCTCTCACCTAATAGAATAATAACAGCTCCATGAACAACATGGTGTTTGAAGGTGTTGAAGGGTGACGCAATACACCAAAGATTCAGTTATGGTGATGGCTACTCGACAACCGGGCCAGGACCGTCATTTCGAATTTTTCCAAGGGGAGGGGGGCAAAGGGTGAATAAATAATATAAATTTGCCAAAAAATTGCAAATACCACGCCTCTTTACATGTAAATATATTGATTTCCGAAAGTCGGGGGGGGGGGGGGCAATTAACCCTCCCCCGAACCCCGAAATGACGGGCCTGAACCGGGCCTTTTACTCAGCGGTGCCCCGAACTTAATATTTTGGGGGAGGGGGGGATTTTCAGTTCATCGAATGAAACATCGAATTTTACCGAATGATAAAATATATGCACATATCTCATGATACATTAGGTATCATTATTTTATTTATTTATTTATTTATTTAAACCCCACCAGTTATCATCGTACCTACCCTGATGAGGGTTTAACCGGATGTGGTGAATGGGAGGAAAAGAAAAACCAACGAACGACCAAGCGCCCGCTGGGAAACGTACGTAAACTGGACGATTTTACACAGAAAAACGCAAAAAATGCTTGAAAAAAATTGATATGTACAGAAACAGGCTAGTTTTCAGGCGGAAAATTTGAAGTCTTCTATTTGAGTGCTGAGTAAAAGTATTATTTTATGGAGATTCTTGCGAGTAGCTGGGTGATGTAGAATATGAACTATGTTTCTGAATAAAGGAAGGTTGGCATTATATGTGCAGTGAAAAAGAGTTAGGTATCATTAAAAAAGTTTTGAAAAAAATGTAATATTGTATCCAAATTTTTGGTAAGTTACAGTGCCCGTCCGTGATCTCTCGTCAGGGCACCCTCCACCCTCCCCCACTCTGCTGTTGAAGCTGGCGAATGCTTATGGCAGCAAATTTTAGGGAGAGGCCAATTTTGGGATGCTAAGCAAAGAAGAAACTGAGATTGAAACCTAGGCAGGAATTCAAGTGAAACACCATTGCAATCGCTTCGAGGCGATCGCAAATTGCAATCGCTACTGGAAGTCGAA